>JAANSN010003807.1:0-17138 GCA_036850665.1 Dicranocentrus wangi | reverse complement strand
GTTTATATACTTATGTATAAATACTTACATGTTAAAAATGGTACTCAAATATTGAATGCCCTTGTAATTTTTCTCGTTTATTATAGCTTTTATTTTCTAAAAGCAAAATGATGTCTGCCATGTCTGCCAAGTTTGTAGCTCTTGTCGTCATCCTCATCATCATCATTATTTGCACCAGCGAGGTATCTACAGCCTCTACAGGGAGACATGATGGAAAAACGTCGAAGCGGCTGGACTTGTAAACCACACGGGAGTTTTTGCAATAGAACATTGGACTGCTACGGAGTCTGTAGACGTCGCACTACCAAATTATGTGCGGACCCTTGCGACCCCGACCTTGACCGAGCATCACCCGACCAATATTATGACTATCCTTGTTAGTCGTTTCAACCCCCTGTTTAACTATATATCTTGCATATTAAATCCATTTATAAGTTAGGCTGATTTCTGGCTTAAAATAAGAAAACCATGTAACTAAAATAATATGCACTAAATAAACTAACATACATATGTACATACATACATACTGGCATATGTATAAACTAAATTTTATAAAAACTTGCAATCACCTTCACTAACAATATACTGTCGGCCACATTTAATTGAATGTTAGTACAGTATCAAGGCACTGGTCCCATATATTTTTGAGTTAATACACCAGACCTACTTTGAAACTGCCAGCAGTATGATTGCAGATTGTGATTGATTGCAATAGATGATTAGATAAAGTGCATTACTAAAGAAAGGGAAGCAATTGCGATATTTGAATAAAATAAAATCTCTAGTAGTTCATAAGAAAGGCATAGCGTATAGGATGTTAAACTTTCACCTCTGAACTGACGTCATAATGCACTAATGCTATTCGTTGCCGAGATGTGCTATAGTACTGCGTTGACTTTTGGCGTAGGTCAAGTATTTTCTCCGTTAAGCTACTACGTACTCATAGCCAAAGTCAGAATGTAAAAAAGCAATTGGTTGCCGAGATATGCTGTAAATCGTGTTCATGATGACCTTTGACCGGACTTCCGGTTGAGCCATTATGCTCAAACTCAAACTTCTCCGAGGTATTGAGACCGTGCATGAAGTTTAAATTTGAAACTCCAAAGCGTTCTCGAGTTATCCTGGTGACGGAGCGAGCGAGCGATACTAATAGGCTGTGCCTAATAAAAACCGGACTTTCATTTGACGAGCGACTTTTGACAGAGTAATACTTGACGGAAGTATTACATTGCCTGGTATTCAGCTTTTACAGAGTTGATTTCACCACCAGGGCTAAATTTTTCGTGGATGAAGCATCAATCGAATAAATTGCAATACAAGATTTTCTGTAGTGGATGCCAAATTCGTGGATGAGTCATGTCATGATATTATTCTACAGTAGTTGCAGAAAAGAGGGCTCACGACCAGATGAACTTTTATAAGGTCGATAAATTCCTGCGAATTACACTTCTCGTGCGTGTTAGCTTGGATAACATGAAAATATTGGAGTTGAGTGCTCTGGTTGAAGGCAACAATAATGTAGGATAAGGAACTAAAATAAAAAGTTTTGTAAAAGGTTCATGCACAATTAAAATATAAAATCAATTCAAGTTATATGCCGTAATGTTTTAATATGTATAAAGGTAATTTTTTACTACCAACCAACCAAAACAACTATTTTTTTTATCTTTTTTTAAATCTTTTTGCAATAACCCCACTTCAACATTCATTTGCATTTGCATAACAACCACCTCCAGCAGCATTTATCCTCATCCCATAATCCTCTTATGTCCTCCTCACAACAGCGACTATATATAATTAGGCTATTCAACTCAATTTTATTACGTAAGCCTGGTATTGCCTTGTTTTCGTATCTCCTCTTTGTTTTGGTCTTGCTGCAGGAGTTAATCCTTTTTTCTGTCATATCATTAATTAATACATTTGGCTATTTATAAGACGCAAGAAGACACACAAGGCCTATTCTTTTTTGCCTGTCGCCACTTTTAATCGCTTCACGAATTTGATCCTGATATCAGTACGAATCTGACTCTCTCTCTCTGCTCTTTTGTCAAGGAATTCATTGGATTGGATTGGAGCTCTTTTAAAAGTCTTTTGTTGCAAATATATTTTGTCCGCTAAAATTAACTTCCGAAAAATAGTTTATCATTTTTCTTTACACGCCAAGCAAAAGAGTGTTCAAAGAAGGAACGGAATATGGATAAGTTGATTTTGCTTGTACGTACATTAAAAGTGGGATTTTTTTGATTATTTGCAAATACTAAATTACATGATTTATTTTTAGCTTTCTATTCTTCAAATTATTGTCGTCCACATCTCCAGTCTCGAGTACGGAGACCATGTGACGGGTTGTTTCCACTCCGACTCCATTTCCAAAGATATCAAGAACCCACTTCAGTGCTGTACTCAAAGTTTGAGATGCGAATGCGATTCCGGTCTGTACTTCAACGAGGCTCAGAATCGCTGCGTGAGCCCTCCAAATGGTCTCTGCACTTCTTACTCCCGAGACGGGTTCCCGATCCGGACTTGCACCGAGTTTGCCACCTGCTGGCCCAACGAGAAGCACGACCCCGCCCTGCCCAGACAAAACGGGACGTGCTACTGCGAGCCGGACGCGAAGGAAGATCCCATCACGGGTCTCTGTAAACTGACCTTTGGCTCCACCCGCTGCACCAAGCTGAATGACTGCGACGTTCACTCCCTCATCAGCTGCCGGTATGGGCGGTGCGGGTGTCAGGACGAGGAGTACCAGAAATACAATGAGAGCTCCCACCGGTGCGAAAGTCTTGCGGGAGGGGCGTGTGGAGTGAAGAACAAGAAGCTGCCATTCCCGGCAGCCGAATGTCACGGGCCGAATATGGCATGCGAGGGGGGCAAGTGCGTCTGTGAGGAGGGATATGGAAAGACGCACGATAAAATGTGCATCAAGCTCACGGCAAGAACACACATTTGCCAAGAGTCCAACTATCGCTTCGCAAGCTTTGGGGGGCCAACTGCATACGCCAAAGGAGGACTTCCAGGAGGAGGGGTAGCAGACAACAATGAGCAGGTTGGTGACGTTGCTGATGGTGTGCCTGCTGTGCCATCACTCGGACTTTTGGGAGTAACACAATCGGAACCCACAGAGTAGTAGTCTTTAACCATGGGATTAAGTAAGTGACGCTGATTGGAATCTGTAGATTAATTTTCATGTGAGCAGATTTGACGAGCCATGTATCATATTGAACATTTTATGTAGCACATTGTGTAATACTTAGTATGCATTATCCTGAATCTGGCAATACATTTTTTCCTCAGAGCTTATTATGAATTTATGACTTTAATTTCAAATTATTTTGAGAACTCTTTTTCAATGAGAAGCATAATAATATTGTACTATTGTACACCAGGTTAATCCAGCCCACAAGTGTACATGTAGCAGATGACAAACAAAACATACACCGTCATCATCACTAATTAAATCCATCCATCTTATTATGCTGCAGAAACGTAATAAACTACACTACTCAAGTTGTTCTTATTTACGCATTCCTTGCTAACAGACATGTGATTTTATTTAAATCAGAGAGCTAATTGCTTTTTGATATTTACATCAACCGAATCAAGTATACATTTGAAAACAAAAAGGAGTTTTATCACAAAAAATCCTTGGAGTATGAAAAACAAGATTGAAGAAATTGTTGGACTACTACAGAAATTTCTAGTTTTGTCATAACTAGGTAATATTACCGTCTGACCTTCGTAACCTTCTCGTGACTTCGGACATAGATAAAATCTGTTGCGTAGCTCTTTGCAAAGGTCAGTCATAATGCCTTTTATCATACAATGAATCATAGTCGACGGAATTTTATAATCGTAACGCACAAAGTTAGATCAGCAAGCCATGATAAGCTCAGTGAGTAGATTAGTCACTCCATTAATTTCATATTGTGTAACATGTCGTCCGGCCGCGTCACGATTTACTACAACAGTTGGCGATCAAAAGATTATTGTGCTTTGCAAGAACAAGTGGAAATTCGCATTAATTTGACCCAATATAAGAACAAGATTTTGTCTTCATAAGCTTATGTTATATATGTGTACCTTACATTGAAAAAATTAATTGCAAATCTTTATATAACTTGTCATGTTTAAACTCTTATGACGACGACAGAGGCAAACGTCAAATGAATGAAGTATGTAATCTCTGTTTAAGCGCTTGTAATACTTGCAACGAAAACCAATTAGCAAAAAAAACAAGTCGCTCTCATGGAATAATAAAATGATTTATCATTAATGTTCATCTAAACACGACAAGGTTTTCAACCTGCTACAAGGTAAATTTATTTTTTTGTCTAGTCGTGCGTAAGTCAAAAAAACCAATTAGCCGGTTGTTAATCATGTACAAAATATTGCGTCATTAGATAAGCTGGAAGCGGGCAATCGGTCAATTCCCCTCAGGGGCAAATCCCCCTTGCGACGCCATGCCCCTCAAAGGGAAATTGTCTTATGAGGGAAAATTTTCACGTAGACCCGTTCCACTAATGAAGAGTTCCTCTACACGACATCCATTTTATGTTTCATAATGGGCTACACACTACTGTGTTCTGACATGACGACGGTGGCGGTGACAAGTAATATGTATAAGACGTACTCTGCTGAGAAGGAATGAGGGGAACAAACAATCCGTGTTTAAGATGGAGAAAGTACGGGTGGTGCCATTGCATACATATACACATAAATATTCACCTGGGCACCGAACCTCTTTCCTTTCTCTGAGTTTCTCTATGTCATGCAAAATTCCTTTCACGTGTGCTTACGAGACGGAAATAATGCTGAAACCCCTTTTCAAGAACCCCTGCTTGCTTATCAACCTCTTAATTCACTGTATCCACGTGGGGGACAAGGCAGGGGATTTAGCAGAAGGATCATTTTAATTATTATTGGAAGTCATGCAATGTATATGTATTACATAGCTCGTTGACGTAATTTTCAAATATTAGCAGCAATGTGGGGAGCCGCGTCATTATGAACTTTCTGAGACGACAACTCGGCTGGGTTTATTGGGGTTTCGTAAAATGCACTGAGCAAAAACCACGTGTACTAGATATTATATCAGTCCTTATTTCAACTCAACCATATTGTACTCAACTGAAAACGACTCAAGGTTCGAGTCTGCTTGAATTTAACTAGTTTCTTTTGGTCTATATGATGTGTGCGTAATAATTAAGCGTAAGACAAAACTAATTTGCAAGGTTGTTAAAAGTAAAAGTTTATCACATTGCGCGATTAGATAAAACATTTTGATATGACATGACTGTCAAGAAGACTATTATGAAATCAAGTTTATTTGACTGAACAAATGGAGAGGGGAAACCAGTCCTGTGTCATCACTTACGACGACGACGACGACTAGACGAGGCTACGTACGACAATAATCTCTACGGGATTTGGGTCGAGAAAAATTAATTGAATTTCAAACCATTTTTAGATAATACTTAAAATCAGAGAGAGAGCTTTCCGGTTCGTTACTATCAAAACCCTTTGCAGAGGTTCCCGAAAATAATAAGAATGCTTACATCCAAATTGTTACTTCCCAGTTTCGTGCGATACCTGAGACTGGGAAGTTACGTGGGTGCATTCGGCTTCAAATGGGATCCCAGCCAAAATCGAGTGGTTTTATTGAGGAACAAGGAGCTACTGGCCCATCGAGGGTGCTTGGCCGGGTATGGATTTCTATTTGGAATCTGCGTTGCACAACTAGTCAGTGGTTTGGAGGATTATTCTTTGATTGAGAAATGTGTAGGGGATTTTCTAATCCTGTGGTGCAAATTCTTCCTTTTCCTTGCTGTGGCGTATCATTTGGGGCGAGTTGAAAATGTCAAGTTCATCAACGCCGTGATAGCAATGGCAGAGTTTCACAAAGGTAATAATAACATTTATTAAATCCAAAATTTTTTTCTGTTACAATTAAAATATATTTGAGACCTGGTTGGTAATAAAACCATTAAATTTCAGACCGATGGATTCCACCTTTTGCTGACTTAAAAAATCAATGGGTTAGTGGTAGAAACAGGCTCGTACCTGGAGATGACAGGATGGTCCACCACCACTTATTAGACATGACGGAGAAAATTTCAACACTTTTAATACAATACGGATTCTACCTTGCATTCCCCATCACTTATCTGGTCCATCCTGCCCTATTTGCATTGTTCCCCTGTCATGCTGCAAATCCTGGGAAATTCTTGATGACAAAATGTTCCACGACCTGGTCGTATGGGGATTATGAAAGTTTGGCAACTTTCCTGGGAATGGCCATTTGCGAAGCTTACTTCATTTTCGCAACCCACATTGCAATATTCCTCGTTTCCTTTCTGCTCATTGCGCCACTAAGCATTCGGGCGTATCTCAAGCTATTCCGGGAAGAATATTTTGGGAAAAATGGTGGGACTGGAACTACCAAGCACAGGGTTGACATGACAAAGAAATTTCGCCAACTGCAAATCCTTACCGAGGCCTTCAACTCCACTCACCAAATGTGGGTCACGGGGGTATTTGTGGCCGACGCAATATTGGCACAAATCAGCTCCACCTACGCAGCCATAAGTTTAGGCTCATCATTGAGTGGTGGCTCCTCATCCGTGCCAATAATATTTCTCCTGTTTGCAATGATATCGGGACTCGTGACTTGTGGTCACTTTGGGGTTCTCTATACCATGGCGGAAGTGTTGGAGAAGCAGCAAAAGCTGTTGGTAGATATAGGCAATAAGAGGGAGGACAAAAAGGGGTCTGCTGGCTATTTTAAAAAGTTTTGGCATTCGGTGAAACCCATGCGGATGAACTTTGGCTCATGCAACTTTGTTGAAAAGCAGACACCACTGATTTCCCAAGAGTTTGTGTTTAGTCAAATTGCAAATCTGCTGTTGCTTCAATAAAAGCAAGTAAGTAGTATAAAATATAGTTTGGCAAAGCGATATAATTAGTAGATGAGTGTGTAGGTAGATGAATGAATTATATGTAAAATTGGAATTTTCCGTAAAAATGATCACACATTAAAATGTACTTTCTTTTTACTATCACAACATATGTAGTATTATAATTTGCGGAAACATTTTTATTTCAGATTCACAAAATTCGGTAGATTTAAGAAAAATTACCTTCTTCTTTATGCATTCTTCTGATATCCTCCACAATCCCCACCGCCCGTGTTGCAACAGGCCAAAGAGGTACAATTCTCTGGACATTTATCTTCCCCGCTGCAGTCCACTTCCGCTCCAACACAATCAAAATCCCCCTGGAAATCACAAAAGCATTTATTTCCTCTTTCAGCAGGCTTGGAAATCCTGCATCCTCCGGGCCGATACTCGCAATCACAAGCTAAAAAGGTTATATATTACCCCAGAAACTTTTTTATTGCACATTTCAACTCTGTAGAGCCAAGAACGGACAATTAATAAAAATGTAAGTAAGGAGCAGTAGTATTGAAAGGTTCTTCTTCACCTAAAGCAAATTCCAATGCTGTCGTCAGGACTACGACCGCAAGAAATACGAGTCGATGATCCATGATCCTTGTTGTCCCGCGATTCCAATATGTATATGTTTCCTTGCTTGCTAATAAAACATTGAATTTGATGAGACTAATCTCAGTCACGCCTGCGGTGGATGTCGAACTAATATGAAATGTGTCATTTTTGTTTTATGTTCATGTTTTTAAACCTGTAGTCGGAGGAATTGAAGGTTATTGCCATATCCGAACTAGCCGCATAAAATGGCAAATACAAGAGCAAAAAATAATCAGGTAACAACTGGAAGAGGTTGGTTAGTAAGTAATAGAGTTATTGAACTAATCATCAAGTTGAGAGACCTTTGTTCAAAACCAAAAAAAAATCAAACGCCTCGCGAAAATATAACAGTCTCGTGTATTGCATGGATGATGATGATGATGATGGATGACTATGACATTGCCATATTATTGAGCAGTCCCGTCGGCACCGGGGCTCCACAGTAGACATAATGTTTATGAGTGTGTTGCTTTACAAATATCGCGTCTACCGAATAATGACGCAATGATCTCAACCTAAACAAAATTCAACAAAAAAACTTAATTCACTTGTTCTGGAGTGGAAAGAACTCGCCAATTTATATTTCAGCTCCGTACCTCGAGGTATAATAAAACTAACGATAACAAATGCAACCTGCAACTTAGGAAAAAGTTGAGTGAAGCAACAAGCTCGTCAGTCAGAATAGATAAAATTATCATATGTATTAATATTGAACAGTCAATAACACCAGCTAGCTAGCTACATTATCAACCTATCGAGCATAAGCAAGTAAAAAAAAGCACAACTCGATTTTAAGCATTTCACTACTTTTCGAAAATCTTTTTTATATTGCACTTTTAGCTAATAATTCAGCAAAAACACCCGAGGAAAAAATGGGATTAGATTCCTAATTATAATTAGTAGTCAGCAGAGTCAGCCAGTTGTGAGACAAGGTGTGAAATGAAATTAAAAGTATATTTATGAAGTACATTATATATATTAATGCAAAACTATTACTTGTTTTACTTTTACTAATGTAAAATATTATTTGCAAAAAGCATCCGTAAAATGTTTAAATTATGTACATAGTAGCACATTTTTACTACATAAATGGGTAGCACAGCCAGCACAACATTTTTTTTATTGATGAATAAGCTCCTCCAAACATATTTCTATTTTAGTTAGAAGTTCATGTGTTGGACCATGTATCTCCAATATTTTTTCACGTACGGCCTCGAAAACTTTTCGTGCATCTGCCACCTGGCCATCCCTTCCATATGCCTGCGCAAGTTCAAAC
The DNA here is from genome assembly GCA_036850665.1 of Dicranocentrus wangi. Lineage (NCBI taxonomy): Eukaryota > Metazoa > Arthropoda > Collembola > Entomobryomorpha > Entomobryidae > Dicranocentrus > Dicranocentrus wangi. Next base: position 8,321 of record JAANSN010003807.1, on the reverse strand, counting down.
TTTGCGTGAAATACCTCGTTGTGGCTGCCTGTGAAAACATCTTCCATTCCCTTCACTGCCCCTTTCATAGCCTCTAATCCCTTCCCATGCTCTCCCAACAAGGACCAACTTATTCCAATATTTAATTTTGAAAATAGGGTCCACACGTTAGCCTCTCCGTACTGGTCGTTGGCTCTCAGCAGATTATAAACCCCTTCCTGAATTTGAAGTGCTTCGGCCATTCTTCCTAATCCATTTAGGGATACCCCGATGACCTGCCTTGCGAGGAGGATATCAATGTGGCCCTTTTCCAGCACGGAGCCTCGCACCTCCTCCACCTTCTTACAGATCTTGTAAGCTTGATCGTAGTCTCCTAGTTTGTTTAAAACCACTTGCTAAATTGTATCCAGCATTCAATATCTGAGGATGATTACCGAAATTATTCTTATTGTTCTCCATCAATCTGTAAGCGTATACCTTTTCCCATGCCACCTTTGCTTCCGCATATCTTCCGCCCGCTAGATATAATAACCCGACGCAGATTTGCGCGTTGAAGAAATCGTACCATTCCTCATTCTCAATCGGTACGAAATCCTGGAGGGCGGTTGTTACATCGGTTATAATAAGTGGGCTACAAACTCTTCCTAGATGTATACGTGCCGCGGCGAAAACAAATAACGCAATTTTTGTGGATTTGTGATTGGGCCCAAGAATCTCCCTCCTCCCCTCATACGCTTCCTGCAGGAGAGAGATTGATTCTTGACCCTCCATCTTGACTAGCGCGTACCCTTTTCTTAACTTTAAATCCAGGATATCTAAAGTCTTGTTACGGGAGGGCAGTTTTTCGTCGCACAACTTGGTGGCGCCGAGATATTCTCCGCTGCGGTGCAGAGCATCGATGGTTAAGCAGTTGAGTTTATGGATGATCTCGTCCTCCTGCTGGCTGTCCACCACGGGAGTCAATGATGATTCCGCAGAAAGTCCAAATTTGTGGGAGTCTGCATACCTAAAATTATTGTTTAAGCACTGGACCAGTTTCACTGGGAACTCGGAATAGAGATCAACAAGTTCGTGGTATTTGACTGCATGGTTCCAAACGGATATTGAGTGCCCCACAGTTTTTATCTCAATTTGAGAGCCGCAGCCGCCGCCGACCACTTTAAATGCATCCTTTAAAACTGACATCTCATGTTTTGCACACACTGCGGCAAGTTTCAGTCTCCTCACGTGCTGGACCAACCTGTGAAGCCGAAGAATGCTCTTTGTGTCCTCCCAGTAGATCATGGAGTACCTGACAAGTAAATCCACCGCAGAGGCCACCAACTCCTCATCCTCCCCATCCTCACACAGCGGTAGAAACATGGAGCGTGGGATATTGTCCGGAACGAGGTAGGCCATGACGTTGAGTATCCGGAGAGCCAGCTCCCCTTCCTCCTCAAAGGTGGCTATTTTGTCGAGGGTCATCTCCCAGGTGGTGTAGGTGGTTCCCGTGTAGCCCACCAGGTGCTTGTACCGTGAGGCAGGCGCACTGAGAAGCTTCTTTCTGACCTTATCCTTAGTTTCAAAATCGGCCAGATAGGCGGAGATGCCATAACTCCGTTTCTCATTTATGATGTAGGATATGGCTTGCTGAATTGCCAAAGGGAAGCACTGCAGGGTGGTGACCAGCCTCACGACGTCGTCGTCGTCATCTTCAATTTTTTGCATGTTGTTCCTGTTCTCCAACCCTTTTCTGACAAACTGGATTGCGTCAGGGAGGCTCATCTCGTGGAGGTTAATTGCTTGAGTCGTGCCCCACTCTGCATCTCGGGATGTAATTAAGATGTGAACTCTATTTGGCGCACCGCCGCCGCCACGGCGATGCCCCTGCTGATGCTGCTGCTGGGATCGCACTGTCTGGATAAATGAGTTGACATGGTCTTCCTTTTCCGCGTTGTCCAGCACAAACAGAGTGTTTGAGCCCTTGACGTGCTGGAGCACGTCCTCCAGGAGGGATTTCATGGCCTTCTGCTCCCCATTCGCATTCCTGGTTGGTATGTGCAGCTTGTCGGCGCAGAGTCTGGCGAGAGATTCACTCGTCGATTCCAGACTCTCAGCAAGTACCCAAATGACGTAATGGAAGAAATGGCTGTAGTCGGCCAAATATTGTCGAGCCAGCTCAGTTTTCCCTATTCCTCCAAGCCCTCCTACCGTTGTTATCTCTTCCGATTCTGATATCACAGTAATCCCTTCTGATGAACATGACTCATCATCTTCATCATCATCATTACGAACAATATATTTATGGAGTTGCTGTAGCTCGTCCTTCCTTCCAGTGAACAAGTGGACGGCGGCCAGGACATCAAACAGGAGTCGAGTTTTTGACTCAATGGATTTAGACTTTTTGAGATGGACAGATCCCGTCGTGTCTCCACTTGGTCGCTTCACTCTGGCTCCAGTAGTAGTAGTAGTAGTAGTAGTAGTGGTCAGTTGTTGCAACTGGGACTGGGAAGGTGAAGGTAAAATTTCGGTTAATATATTTGCGGCTACGCTCTGATTCTCAGTCATCAAAGTCTCGATGAACGGGATGTACTTGTCTGTCCGCGTTAACAGTATTCGGTAGAGTTCAAATGATTTCGCAGAGGGTGTTTCTTTTGCCCCCTGGAATGTTTTTAAGCGAAACAAAATTTCAAGACTGCTGGGATAAATGTAGAATATCAAATTACAGGATTAATTATTTTAGTGTCTTACGATTGTTTCCATTTCACAACGAGACAATATTTTTCTAGCCAACAGGCCACTTAGAAACAAAGGTGTGCACATTGTGTTCTCGACAAGGTCAGGGAAATTGTCTTGAATATGCTGACCCTCATTGACACTCTCCATTGTCAAATGTTGAAATGAATATTATTATTATGTTCTACTTTTTTTTGCAGGTTATAGGTTTTATGAATTATATTGTTCACAAAATAAAAATACGGGTCTGCTGACAGTAGCCCACTAAGGGACTTTGACAAATTGATATATGAAATACGATCAAGTGACATGAAACAATTTATTTATTAACGAGCGCAAACCACATGAGATACTCCAAATCGAAATGATAGCCTGTCCGGCAGTCTGTACTTGATGATGATGTATGTATATTTACAGAAACAAGTTTCCTACTCGGCTTTTGCTAGACATAATACGCTCTTATGCTGGCGAGACCGACTTTTGGGGTACATCGGTTGACTGACACTTGACACGACCGAGAATGGTAAAGGAGGTTATATCGGACTTTTAACTGTTTTCGCTGTAGATTTTCAGTTGAAAAGGAAAGATTTCTGCGTGAAGCTGGAAAACTAAGCGCGCTACATCTACATATTATCCTTTAATCCCGTTAAATACTTTTTTGTATTTACGCTGCGCTGCCATAAACTCTTAATATGAGGAAAACTTTTTGCAGAGCCACATGCTGCACTACTTCTTTATCTCTGCTTTGCATCCGCTGCCTGTTGACTAGTTAAAAACTTTAACATATTTGCATTCGCTAACACTTTTTGTTTTAAATTCATAGAACTGGAATCACTTTCCTGCTAATGACAAAGGATATGTGGTTTGATGATAAGAGGAGACTGACCACGAAAAAAATCCATGCATCATAATATTTACCACGTCATGTTTTGACAATATATTGCTTGTGTCTATCAAAAATAGTCTAAATGCTCATTCTCATCCAAATGTTAAAGGAGCTGAAGCGGAAAGGGCAAGCAAAGAATATGAGAACACATTCATTTTGGATTGGAATGATGTAGTAGCTATTATTGGGCATTGCATGATGTCTGAATGTCTGACTTGAGATGCTCTCAATTCAATAATTTTTCCATCATCATGTTGAAAAATCGAGTAGATGTCCTTTTGCAAACTGCATGTCGCTGCTTGAATTATCAATAGTAATTAAGTCACCAGCAAAATGTGAGAAAATGTAACTACTTATTAGCACACGGACTGTAGTTACAACTTGAATAAAACAGACGAACCGCATCTTTCTGTAGATTTGAATTAGAAATAAAGTGCTCCGGATGATATGTAAACTATTTTTTAAAAATACGCAAGCGCACGCGGAAAGCAGTCCGCCCGAGTTTGCTAAAAAGTATAATATATAAATGTATTTTTAAAAAGTGCGATAAAAGTTGGCATGTTGCTACTCACGCTTCACATCAACCGCAACCCAAAGAACTACCCCAATCCGGAATGTATTTGATTCGAACCTTTTTGCAACAAACGGGATGCTCATGCTCATCACGGGGCCGCCAGCGTTCTGAGACATTTTGAGGTGATGACAATATGAGGATGTCATTTATTTATGCCATATACCCCACTATGTGTCCGACTACAGTATATCAGTCAGGTTGAGTGAGTGAGATCTTGTAGCGTTATAGTAGAATTGACGGATCGCTTGTAATAATTTCTAGTTGGACATTTTGGATAGCATTTGATATGAAATACTAATTGATTCACATATTAATATGCTCCATGTGCAGAGTTATTGCATGTGAAAGTTTTCCAAGAATTTCTCACCACTATCCAGTAACCCGCTGACTATTTATGGGAATTTGCCAAATGTTTACAACTTGATGATATGCAATTAGTTTGTCAATGTGACTACCTCACCTTTCTTCCCATGCATATAATGGCGAATATAATTAATTGAGGTCTGCTTAAGATCGTTTTCATGTACTTGCATCTAAACCGAAGGAAAGCATATTGGTGGAATCTATCGGCAGATTTGGTATTCTACTTCTGTGGTGCACATGGCGGTGAGCAACCCAAGTGAAAACAGAGCAGAGCTCCATATTTATTCCACCAGGCACGGTCTAATCCGTAAAAATACTCCACGGACTTTTTGGGGATCCCCAGAAAATTGAACCTCTTTGGAAATATACGTACGTAGTGGTTTTCCATTGACGCACGCAGTCCCAATGTTCTTGGGAACAATTTCATCTTGCAGTCAATCAAATATACATGCATTCATTACGTCATGCAAAATTTGCAAGTCTTCTACACATAGTTCCACAAACACAACCACCCACAATATGCTCTTTACAATCTTGGCTGACCGTGAACCTTCTCATTTCCCCACGTTAATGAGCTATAAACAGTCGCAATTAGCCGTGAGAAATCAAGTAAACCCAACATTAGGGTTTGTCAAATTCTCGTACATTCCCAAAAAAATGTGGCCAAAGTTAATAAAGATTGGGGTTTAACACCGATTTTCCATGTAATTTCCATTTTGCTATAATGTTATGCCGCGTAAAATGTAAATTTATTCAATTGTTAATAATCACTTACTCGAAGCATACTAAAACCAAATACGGGGACATGCACTTATGCTTAAAAAAATCTTCAGGTCTTTGTTTTTGCACGTCACCCTCCCCTCCTTAAATCCACCTGATTGGAATTAACATCATCCAGCAGCTTTGCAAAATCCTCGCCAATCCCGACCGCTACCCTGTCTAGCGCCTCATCTGACAAAAAATCATCATTGCTCGCTAGATACATCTGGACATGGGATTTAAACCCCAAACTGACAATTATGCAGTCTATAGAAAAATTGAACATGACATGTGATTGTTTTAATCAGCTTTTCACTCTTCAGATTGACTTTTTGTAAAGATGAAGAAAAATTTAGCTATTACCTGTAACTTTAGGAGGGGGTGCCATTCCACCCTTGATGTCCACACATTCAGCCCCCTCCATATCAAACCCTTGGCTGTTCATGGCAAAGTTTGAGATTAAAATGGGGTAGTAGCCGAGGGAGGAGTTGATGAAAGTGACCACTGCCGAGGGACAATGTCCCACGAGAAAACTTAGATAGCCAATCACCAAAACGGAGGGATCAAACTTTAGCTTCATAAAGAGGTCATTTATAGAGGTGCAGTTTGATTGGATAGACTTTGTTCTGCAGAGTGGCAGCTCCATTTGTCCTGCTTGGCTGAAAAGACAGAGATAGGGTTCATACGTCATGAAAATGATGTATAAATTGTGTTTTTAAATAACTTTTTGAGAAAAAACACTTACAGATGATTAGTTAAACTTTTTGGATGTTTTGGGAGTGGCATGGCGTATACTATAGGAATTGACACCAGTCCGGGCGGCAGCACTTTGGCCAGATTTTCAGCAATTAAGGTGCTCAGCAAGGAGGGAACGCGGATGCCCAGTCGAGACGCGACATCCTTGACCTGGCTCAGAGGCAGTTTGGAGGTGAGCTTGCAATTAACCTTGTCCTTAACCCCCACTTCCCGCTCACTCCTCCTCGCACAAGCAATCTGCCGTTTTACCCTGAGATTCTGAAGGATTTGGAATGGGAGGCGGCCTAGTCCGGAGAAAATCCCGGCTAGGTGGGACAGGGTGAGGAAATCCGACACTTTGAATCCGTCAGGGAGGTGCAACGTCTTTGCCTTTGGAATGTGGACCACAGGACTCCTCCCCTTGAAACATTCGTTGAGCAAATTGACCACGGAAGACACATCCATGAGGGTATGATGTGCCCGAAAAATGACGACCGTGTTGAGCTCCCCCTCCTCTCGAAATCCTCTGACGAAAATCACTTCCCACGGACTCCTCCGTGGAGGATATGGTCTCCGACTGAATTCCGCCACCATCCCCTCATAACTCTTTAGGTATGAGGGAAAGCTGGGCTCATCACTGAAAATTACCTCCTTGCAATGGTTATCAAGGTTGAAGGTGGGATCATCCTTCCAAAACCGGAAACCGAGGAAACTCGTCTGAAACTGCTGCAGCTCCGGAAATCTTAGCCCCCTCCTTCCACAGCCCTCCACTCTTTCTTCAAATAGGTGTCGGCCAAGGGATTGGCCTGTAGTCAAGGAAATATCCCCCCTGAAAGTTAAAATTGCAACCATGGACAACCTGTGCTGCTCGTTGTAGTTCTCGGCAAGAAAGACATCCTTCCACGACAATGGCTTTCCCACACCAGACACGAGTATTTTTGACAAGATGATCACCAGCCGGCGGCAAATATACATGAGCACCCATAGCCAACCCAGGAAGAGGTGGAGGAAGAGAAAAGTTGTGGCCCCAATTGTGCAGAACAAGAGGGATTTCAAAGGGCTCACGACGACATTCCACTCCGGTATGAAAGACATTTTTCGCTTCGTGAAGTACAGTAGTTTAGTTTATTCACTGAAAGTTCGAAACGCGGCGCTAACAAAGGGACGAGTTCCTGCAGACTCGGTGCTATTTCTAGTAAGGTTATGCTACGAATGATTGCTTCCTCGGGGTTTACATAATATCCATATATTCATTGGGCATGGGTAGAATCTGATATATTAATGATGAGTTCACACGGTATTTCCCATTAGCTCATAAAATCTTTGAAATTACATGTAAAACATGAAAACCCAAAAAATTATCTAAGTTGTTGTATCCCACACAGCCAGACAGGTCTAAATTACTTGTTACATAATATTACAATTACAAGTTGTCCATCATAAGTTTTATTGCACTTTGGATTTCATGACGTTTGTGACTGCTGAGTGGAATGATGCCTCATTGTTTGAACATTTTGGGTGAAGATTCCATAAAATAATGAGGGAATCGGGCTGAGGACATTATGGAAAGGTGCAAAAACCTAGGTACTCATCACGGGAGACATGTTGACGAAATAATAGACTGGCCACTGATGGTCGCGCTTGAACTTTACAAAACGTCTTAAACCATTACAAAATCTAACTCTTTTTTTGTCAGAGCATCTATCTCCAGACAGTTCTCATAATATCTCTCCCATTAGCTCATAAAAAACCTACGGAAATTCCATATTAAGCATAGAAAAAAGCCCAATTATGGTACTTGTTTCCCGCATTCCCACGGCAGGTCATAAAATATGTGTTATTACAAGTTGCCCATAATGTAATTCAGGGGGCACATACAATACGCACGTACATAAACTTAAGCGAACATAAATAAATAATAGATGTTCATCGTCTACCTACACACTATTAAAATGGACATTCTTAATGGGAATATTATGTGGGATTGGGTTTTCCTTCCTGGGAGTTTGTAGTAGACGTAGACTTGCCGACACTTGACGCTTTGGCTTCTCAACAGCCCACACACAACTTACTAACAAGCTATAAAAAGGTTATGTTATACCACCTATGCATGCAGTGCTTGATGTATGGTCAAGCTAAATTATGTAGGTTGGCGACATCTTTCTCACGTTGGTGCAATGATGCATGTGAGAGGTGTAGTAGTCATAACATAATATATAGACAAACAACGGACAGGGACAGACAGGATTGCAATCGCAGTAGCTTTCCAGCTTCTCTGCTGACGAAAATTAATTAATTAATATTTACAGA
>JAANSN010003806.1:0-17140 GCA_036850665.1 Dicranocentrus wangi | reverse complement strand
TGGGGAATTCGTAAATTTCTGGAGTTTTGCTACACATTCTATACGTGGTGGCCGAGTCGGAAGGTTCCTTCATGCAGCCCACCTCGGCATGAGTGTCACTGCAAATAGTAATGTTCACGTGGGTGGTTGTGTTTGGTGGGTTCTGAAGTTTTGCTGGGACCACCACCACCACCGAAAATAATAACACTACACTCAAACTAACGTATACAGCGTACATGGCTGTTTTGCTTTTCTTGAGCTAAGCAACTTTAAGAAAAACTAGAACCACAAGATTCTGTGGTACCGAGGTGAGATATACTTGTGTGGACACAGGTTGAAGCGACAAGCTGGAATGAAATATTTATCGGACAGCAAATTGCTTTTAAATGATGGTGGACGAGGTTGTTCGGTCGACCTTCTCCCAAGTATTTAGGTATCTCATTAGGTTTTCATGAGATGATTTTTTTTACTTTCTAGCCTAACCCAACCTGTACGCTCAATTCCATTTAGTGCTATCCACGCTGCCAGAGAGAGTGATGTACATGTGATTTCTGAGGACTTCTCTTATACGGAGTAGTGCACCCCTATGTACACAGTAACTCAGCATGCATTTCTGTGGAACCACAGGACAGACAAGACGTGAATATACCTACGCAATGTGAGCGAGGTTGACCATGCACAATCTGAATAAGGTAAGGTAACCAGTTTGGTCCATCACAATTTGGCCAGTGAATGATCGAATACGGAACAATGACGTCACCTCAACCAATGTCTTTCAGGTTATACGTTTGCATAGTCTGAATTGGGAGGATTTGTAAACATCCTTCTTGTTATCATGACGCAATGTAAACGTGACACGTGACGTATGATGTTATCTTTTCTGATTAGATGCTACAACGAGCAAAACACAAAACAATAACATGGTGGCGAACTGACAAATATTTGTAACCTAACAATTGTGGGACTTTGACTTAGGTTTTCATAAAGTCGGAGACCTAATACTGATATGATAGGTAGCTTCAATTTTATTAAATCAATACAGTTTCTAGGTGATCATTAAGACTTTAACGCAATATATTTAAAGGAACAAAGGAACATTAATAAAAATATTATGGTAGATAATTAATTTAGTGTAGTTTCCATTCCGCTGCCGCCGATGTTATAAGTATTCTCAGGGTGGATTCTAAAGATCTGCCACAACTTTCGTAATGACACAAAAATCAGCGTGCTAAACCGCTAAGGTTATTTTTTGAAAATATTCGTGTATATTCGCTTTTTTGAACGAGGGGATATGTAAATAATGTAGTATACGCTATCGTTTCACAATTTGCAAGACATGTACAATGTATGCCATAATATTATGTACTATAAATAGGTATATACCCCATAGCAAGCTTTAAAGCATGCGATCCTCCGGCTTCCCACCTTGCTGTAGCAAAGTTTGCAAGAATGAGCTAATTGTAAGTTGTTTTGTAATTTTTCCATGCGGGGAGTGGGTTAAATGTTGATCTATTAATTCCTTCGCATTGGGGTGCAGACGCAATACCAAATCCTAATTCCGAAATAAGTTTTTTAACCAACATACAAGAATTCCAAAAAAAATTATTTTGTCCTATAAGTAATAAGCAACTTCACATAAGTTATGCATGATATTGCTGGTCAATGTCAGTCGTTGACTTAAAATTTCCTTATAAAAAATGGAAAGCAGCCCCAAAATGTTTACAAAAGATGTACGTCATATTATAACTAAACTACTCCACACATTCAACAGTAGCCTTGTGTGAGCATGAGAACGCCAGTCGTACAACATCATATATTATCTACCTTCATATCATGTGAATCGTGGATTTATACTTGTTTCTGACTGACAAATATTTGTATATTGAATAAACATACAACCTGGAAGGATTCGAAATTCCATGTTGGTATCGGCATCACTATTCATTACATTCTAATACAATATACCTAAATAATCAAGTTTTGTCAACTTGACCTTTTGCCCCGCTTTCCGAAAGCACTCCTTCCTGATTTCTACAAAAGACTCTTTACAATGACAACTGCCCGTGGGATTTCCTGTGGGATATCATCCCTTTTCCGACAGGAAAAAAATGTCAGAAGGACCACATGGGCTTTTAACATTTAAATTGAATTCGGAACCGATACACAATATTTTGCTTTCTGGGCCAGCGCATTTCATGCAGACTACACTAAACATTATAATTGTAAATACGGAAAGAATCTGAAAAGACCTCCTGATAACCAAATATCTAAAGCCAGAATTTTGAGCTTGTTTTCAGTTGGCAAGTTGTACCTAAACGGGCAAATAATAATAATTTAAATTTTCAAGTTGCAGATCCACACTTAATTGCTTTCAATAAGTAGCATCCTGCCTATATTAAAACTCCAATCTCGTTCCAACCAATTGTGCGTAATTCCTGTCCTATCCAAACATACTGCCCAGACTTCCTCCTTTCCAGGAATTTTCGCCTTTCAGCATAACTTTTACTGCCTATAATTATCTGAAACAGGAAAATATTTAATTGTAAAGCTATTTGTGATATGGAAGGCCGTGCATGGACATGGAAACACTTGCTAATAAAGTTTTATGACAATATATATGTTCAGCTCAAAATCAATCATACATGTATTAAGGGTGCCTAAAAAAAATAGAGCGCAATTAGGATTTGTTATGCCCTTTATTAGGAGTTCACCACGCCTTTAAAAGTTATTATTGCAAAAGGAAATCTGCTGGCATGACCATTAATGCTGCTTTATTTATTGTAATACGTATTTCTTGGTGGCAATGAAAGTTTCATTTAGTCATTGACTAACTAATTACTAAAATCAACATATAAAACATGTATGTACTATGTACGTATATGATATATGACTCTATCAATTGATCAGTTAAAATACGAGCCAATACGTTTTGACTGTGCTCGGCCTTGACCACAAACTCAGTTAAAAAGTTCAAAATGCAGCTACTCGGAAAACAGGAAAAATGCATCTGAGCTGATCTGTGACGACAGATAAACACGATGGTAAAAATTATAAATCACATTTCTTCATGTCACCATCAGAGTATATATCCCCTTTTATCACAAATGTCAAACTAACGAAAAAAATATGATGACTAATTATGAGTACTGATGTTGGGTGAGTAATGCAGAAACAGAAGGATTTTGCAGTTAGTTGTGCACACATACACCTACGTACCTCTGTTAAATACGCTCTCACAGAAAGATATCCAACGCAGAGTCACAGGACGATCTGCCTCTACTCCCTACTCCCTACATCATGAACTGCCTATTTCAGATTATATGGAGTAAGAAAGAGCATGTCAACAATTTCGTGGAATACTAGACAGAGCTACATGATCCTCGTGACGCTGACGCTGATGAACTATATTGGACTATATTGCAGTAAAAAATGCTGCTCTGCAGCTTTTTGGTAGATACACCAATTAAATCGTGGACAGCCTAAAATATGAAAAGGGTGTTGCGTTGAGATAATAAAGTTCAGTACCATTTACTGCCATTACTTGTAAACAACTAGCTTCCAATTTTGTCATAAAGTATTTGTCCATCCTCAATCCTCTAATTCAGGATGAGGTCGTCCCTGTGCATTTTCATTTTTGCTTTTCTAATTTCAGTTGTGCTGTGCATAACACAGGAGGACTCAAGTGTCGCGTCAGGTTCGCCTTCTCCCTGTAAATCAGAAAATGGGAGGTGCATTTGCCCCACTACTTTGGTCAAAGTGGGCGACAGCTGCTACCCGCAACCAAAGAAACTGGGCGATTCATGTGAGGTTGACAGTCATTGCAGCACCGCCCTAGGGGATCGTACTGAGTGTTCGGAAGTTGGAAAGTGCGCATGCTTAACGGGTAATGTGGCAAATTCCAGGAGGGATGACTGTCTTCCGGTTCGAACTCAAATCGGGGACGAATGTATGGAGCCTGCTCAATGCAAGTTGACGAGGTCAAGACAAGAGTTGGGCGACTGCGTAGACTCAAAGTGTACGTGCTCCAGTACGGCAGTCAATGAGGATGGTCAGCACATTTGCTATGAGAAGGCAGTAAAGGTTTGGGATCCATGTGAAGTGGACATCCAATGCCAGGCGCAACTCGGGAACGACAGTGGCTGTGCAGAAAATAAGATATGTATTTGTCGTAATGGAACTGTTCCCACAGAAAAGTTTTCCAGATGTGATTACGCTGCCGGTCCCGCTCCAATTGGGTCACACTGTATATCTGGAAATAATCACGCCTGTTCTGGCTCTAATGGAACGTCAGAGTGCCAATCTGGAATTTGTGCTTGCGTCGCTGGGTATGTTAGCACAAATGACAAATCCGACTGTCTTCCTATTCAAAATCTTATTGGGGGTGAGTGCCTCCAGAATCCGCAATGTCACACTGGGACTCCTGGACGACACAGTGAATGCACGGCAGATTTATCAGGGAAAATGAGTTGCCAATGTAAATCAAACTTTGTCAACTTCGCAGGGCCAAATAGGTGCCGGCGAATTGCAGCCCAAATAGGTTCCCGCTGTGTCGATGACATCCAATGTGCAACTGGCATTCCTCATAGTCTGTGCGTCAAGGGGAGATGCCAATGTGTTTTCCATAATCCAGAGCTACCTAGCAGATCCACACGGAATCGGTCAGTGAAAAGTTGTCCCAATGCACCTCCTCCAATGTCTCAGGTACCTGTACCAACGTCACCTGCACCTCACTCAACTCAGCAACCCTTCCATGGCCGCAGTGCAGACATAAATATTACAAAACTCAAATTGTGTGGCATAACCCCGGCTAATTTTTATCCCGGACGGAGAAGAACAAATTCTGGAAACCAACTTGGAATTGGATTGTCTGCCTTTCGAAGAAATAATCTAAGCGAAGTACTCCAGTCCACGAACTTTACACCTACGACGTACGAATCCCATAATGGTTTTGTGCTCACAGTAATGAAAGCCTATAATGGACACCACAATCTCGTCATTCGCCCAGATGACGTGTGGGCGGCCATAATGACCCAGTTTTCGTTTTACATAAATAAGCACGCAGAGGAGTTTCGTTCACACTTTGTCAAATTCCAAGGTAAGAAAAAGCTTGAGGTAAATGTTGTGGGATCATCCCTGCGATCCGTATCGTACTCCTACCTTGTGAACCTCATGACAGAAAAAATTGACGAAAACTTGGTTGACCCTGAAGTAAAAAATTGGGTTTTACCTGCATTTTCAACGACGACTCCAAACGACCGAGTCACTGTCGGTGTCATATTCATGGGTTCCATGAAAAAATACTTTGACTATGGATTTGGTATTTTGTGCGGCATCCCATGGGTTGCATTGGAGGGCACTGTGGCTGACTGGGTCGAAATTTACAATCGACTGGAAAAACTGAAGGACTACAACTTGGCACTATGGTATGATATGCTGGAACCGATTTTGAAACAATTCGTGGCCACAAAGGAGGGGAATGTTGACTTGGAATTTTGGAGGAAGATGGTGTCTGCTGGAAGCTGCGGATGCGGTTGTCAATATATCGCTGGATGGATCAATGTGTTTGCTGTTTTTAATGAAGATGGGGAATGGCAGCAAAGTAAGTATATTATGGGACTGGTGAAAATATAATCTTACTTCGTTTCTGTCAAGTGTCTAAAATTTTACTTGAATCCTAATTTCAGGCCAGACGGAATACGATTATTATCAATTTCCCCAAAACCGTAATGCAACTATAAGTCAAAAGCAAAAGGGCAAATATCCATCCCTGAGGTTTGATGTTGACAACATCCCCAGCGGTACTGTGGAGGTGGACGTGACAATAGATGATCACGGAAAGGAATACAAGAGTGTCCTCCTCGGGGGGCATATGGCAATGGAGGTGGTGGACGACAGCAAAACATTGAAACCTGCGCTTGGCTGGTTGATTGCGATATAAGATACACATAAAATTCAAATACAATTAAAGCACAAGGAAAAATATGTTGAGAAATGTGATGGCTTGTTAAAATGTGCGACAATTGATGCAACATGACCTGTTTTAAATAAATCTCCAAATACTCCAAATAAAATCCCTGACTACAAATCTTGTCGTTTATTTTTCTGCGTATGTACTGGAAAAGGAAAGCATTATTTGAAATTCTAGGGGAGTGTGTACCTCGTATCACGATTACGATGGAATTGCTTATTGGATGTACATGTACTTCGCAGACAGAATGTTTTTGATATTCAACAAAGTATTTTCGTCGGGTGTGAATCATTCATGTCCTGTCTGTTGAGATATATTTATAAGTGAAGATACATAGATACCATCGATTAAATTTTAAATTGCAACCCTATGTAGTTGCCGCTGACTGACAAGTTTCCAAGTAAGTAAGTTTTCACTTTCACTTACAGTTAATTAGTACGTCAAGACATAATACATCGGGACTACAAATCATACTCAAATTACTTTCACTTTGTTGACCTTTGCGTTCATATTTATACATGACCAATCAGACCAATCCCTAGAAAGCATTACGAGCGGAATGGAGATCACCGTGATGAGTTTTCTTTGTACTACGTTAAAGGCGTTTACTATGAACGTATAGAAAATCTCCAATGAGGACGAATCATTTTTATTTCATACTAATCTAATCTAATACTCCAGTCCAGTGTCACTCCAACTCCAGCTACGGTACTCCAGCCAAGTTCGGTTTAGAGCGGTCATATATCATTTTTCGTAAATTCTTCCTCCAAACAAGTCCACCCCGGATAACGCCAGGCCAGGGGCAATCAAGGAGTATATTTTCATGCTTCTTCTTATTCATTCGTATTCTTCATAATAGCTTGCATAGCGTCAATTTTGAAGCAAGGGTAATGGTTCCCAATAAAACAAATGCAGAAGCGACCAAACTTGGCGACTGACTCCTGTATGACTTTAGAGCAATGCACCACTGAAGGCTGGTTGAGTGAGTGCTATCAAAGGAACAGGAACATATCATGCCTCTGCAGACGCCATACAAATCCCGAATTGGAATGGAATGGCACCTCTTGTCTTTCCCAACTTCTGATTGTTATTACAAAAACAATATAAATGAATACTAAAGTTTTAGAGTGGTATGCACTGGGCTAAAATAGCTTAGATTAGATTTGGTTAATTGCATTAAAAATGAATATCAACAGTACATGATCATGATACAATCCGGTCCAAAGAACTTCCGCGTAATAATTTTAAAGATTTGAATTCTGGGATTTTTAATGTACTTTTACGAAATACATTTAGTATAATTTAGAATCCATTTATACAACGTTTGAGCAGTGTGCACAAAAAATAAAGAGTTTCGGTACAAAAAAGAATAATATGCACTCCTCCCTTACTCTATTCCTTTACAGTGCAGTGTAGTCCTATCCGCAATGTACCCAATACTAATACGCCCAAATCGTGTACACACACACTATGTATCAGATCAGAAATCACCGAAATCACAGCAAAAATATTATAAAACGAAGCAAAAAGGAATCTCCCCGACGGGGAATTGAACCCCGGTCTCCCGCGTGACAGGCGGGGATACTTACCACTATACTATCGAGGAGTAGGTTTTAGGTTAAAGGAGTAACTTTTAAGTAGCTCAGCCGTTCAACTCACGATGATCCAATATTGTGCAACTTTGCTCCATGCAGTTATGCAGTAGTATGACTCTACTCTATAAGCTCTGCTAATTATGCTCTGCTTGCCTTTCACCTCTACTTCATTACGGCCTACATTATAATATCATTTATATCATCATCAAATCATCACACTCTTCGCACTTTTGAGCATCGTGCGTGCATGCATTTCACACTGCAAACTGCAACTGATCAATTCAGTCAGACCGTCGTCAGACGGAAGTGAAACCTTCAGCTTATCATTTATCGCTAATAAAGTACTGCACAATTGATGTGCACAAAGTGCACATGCACTGCACACACACGAATAGAAGCCTGAATTAAAGTTTGAGCTTTCTAATACACTATCGTATTAATCCTAGGTTTTCATGTCTCTAAATACTAGAAAACTATACAGTTGTCGGCGGACTATAAAAAAACTTCTTTTGTGTCAAATTACGTTTCTACAAGAACTAACATTCAATTAGTAGAGTAAATTCAATTACTAATAATTTTTGAATCAAAGTACAAATGCTCGGATTTCGTATCACATTAAAACGACTCCTCCACCATAGACTCTACAGGACTTAGCTCTCTTGTTCGGGATCTTTGAGCTGCGTTTCGAACTACATTGCGTAAATATTTTGGCCATAAAATGTAGTATACAAGCCAAATCGAAATCCCCAGAACAAGAATGAATATCGGAACTCCTATTGCATATCCATGACTAGTGTCTTCATGAGCTCCTACGACAAAACTAGAACAGGACTTTGGGTCATTTTCCACTAGGAC
Source organism: Dicranocentrus wangi (assembly GCA_036850665.1). Taxonomy (NCBI): domain Eukaryota; kingdom Metazoa; phylum Arthropoda; class Collembola; order Entomobryomorpha; family Entomobryidae; genus Dicranocentrus; species Dicranocentrus wangi. Next base: position 8,743 of record JAANSN010003806.1, on the reverse strand, counting down.
CTCGAACATGTCATACGCATTTTCTAGTGAATCTGCAAAATTGAGTTTGTCGGATTTAAATATTAAAATTATAGCATCTAAATAAATAGATAATTGACAGAGAAAACTTTTACCATGTCCAACTTCGCACGTTCCCGACTTTTCTGTCACTTTTCCAATTAGAAGATGCGTATCATGCCAGGTGCGACAAATGTAGAAAACTCCATCATCTCTTGGATCAACCCCACCCGGAAAGACATTTTCAGGAAGGCAAGATTTGTTATTAACTGTTGTCACCTCCACCCAGATCAAAGTCCCGGACGGGTACACTAGCAGCTCAAACTTATTCTTGTAGTGCTCCTTCCCGTTGAAAGTAAACCAAAAGTCGTTCTTGTCGCTGTTCACTTTTGCTTTTCCGGGAATGAATCCACCGTACATTGATGCCCTTCCGACATACAATGTAACATTGCTTTCACTTCCAGCTGGAATCAGCTCCGACCTAGGTGCGACTGCGGAATCTATCCAACTCCACACTTTCCCTTCTTTTCTCTTTGGTCTTTGTTGCGGGCACGTATCCAAATTATTTTTAACTAAAACATCAAAATTGTCGTACGTGTGGTACTCATCCGCTGGAAGATAGGAAGCAAATTTAAGTCACACAATTACCCACAAAACAATAATCATATAAAATAAAAAAAAAACACTATTACCAATTGCCACCTCGCACACTCCTACCTCCCCTGTGAATATCCCTACGACCAGATCATTGTTACACCATGCTCTGCAAATGTACAATGTAGCATTTGTGGTTGGATCCACTCCACCCGGAAACATATTGTCGGGAAGACAACTCACATTATTGACTGGTGCTACCTGCACCCAAAACAAAGTTCCACTGGGGTACACCAGAAACTCAAAGCCGTCTTTCGCCTGACGTGTGCCGTTATAAGCAAAAGTAATTTGTTGCTCGTACTCGTGAACATTTCCAGGGATTATTCCATCGTTAAAATGAGCTCTCCCGATGTAATTAGGTTTCCCATTGTTAAAACCAGCCGGAAACAAATCTGATCGGATGACATCGTCCCAATGAACCCACTTTGGGATTGTAACATAGCGTGAAACAACCACTGACGATGCAATGCATATTGAATAGAATAATTTCACAAAAACTGCGTTTGTCATTGTCAACAACAGAATTCTTTAAGAAAGATTGTTCGAACTAGGAGGGAATATAAATAGGTATCTCTAGATTACCACTGAATAAGAATATGTCAACCCGTTAACTATATATGTATATTTGGCATTATGAACTCGAGAAGAAACCAAACACAAAAAAAAATGTGCATGAATGAAGTAGAGGGGTAATACAGCATTTTAGCAAATTGGGTAGGACGAAGAATTGCAAGTTATATAGGAACATATCTGGTTAACGCTGTAGCTCCACATGAAAGATGATCCATACTATGCGATACTTTTATCATTTACATTCATTTGATCCAGATCTACTTGATGCAGTGAACAACGTACTTAGGATTAGCTCGAATAGAGTCAGTAGGTTTATAGCATTGGAAAATATAATTTACTCTACTCGCGTTTATTTTTTAAAGTGAATTCGTTTCTGCAATGACATATTTGCTCTTAAAGCGACTGTACTACACTATCCTCAACGTACTCGCATTTCTCAGAGTCAGGCTGTGCTCGAATGATGACCTTATTGTAATTTTGTGTAGTCCTATACCGTCTAAAAAGGTATATTAGTCCAATGCATACAGTGAGCACAACCAAGAATATGGATATTCCTGCGAAAATCCCACTTGCTCCAGTGTACTCCTCTTGCGAATTAAGACATGGCCCTAATTTGTTTTCTGTTAAAACGTCAAACATATCCTTCTCGTGGTCCGTGCCAACTGAAATACAGAAAATTCGAGAAGTTAAAATAGGCACGACAAAAGATAATTCCAGATAAACACGAGTAGCACAACTTACACAATGCCACCTCACATAATCCCGTCTTTTTTGGCAGCTTTCCCACCACCAAATTATTATGATGCCATGCACGACAAATGTAAAAAATCCCTTCATCCCGAGGGTCTACCCCACCCACAAAAATATTGTCTGGTAAACAGGTAACATTATCTATTGCCACAACTTCCACCCACGTTAAGCTTCCTCGGGGGTAAACTAGAAGATCAAATTCATCCTTTGAGTTTTCCTTCCCGTTGAATCCAAACCAAATATTGGTTTGATCGTCCAGCACCTTTCCGGGTATCTGACCACCGTACATGCTAGCCCTCCCAATGTAATACGGTCTTCCACTCTCAACTCCAGCCGGAAATAAATCTGATCTGATGACATCCTTGGATGGTACCCATTTCGGAGAGATGACGTGACTGTCCTGAAACTCCGTGTAAAGATATAGTTAGTACCGAAACAATAATTGACAGGAAAACTTGCATGTTGTCAAACTCTGATCTGTAATTATTTATTATTTGCTTAGGAAAAGTGGGTGCTAATCCACAACGAAGCTTGGTCTGGACTGGTTCGACAAATATATATTGAGGTTTTGTAGAATTCGCTGTGCTGTTTGGAAAATATAGTGTCAAAGGTTGTGTAGATAAGCATGCATTCACATACCAAGGCACGGAAACCATGCGCTTATTTTGTATAAACTAACAAGTACGTTAATGATAATATAATGACATGTGACATGACGATTTATTCCTACCCATACGTAGGAATTTGCATATAATTACTAAAAAGCATGGAAGATATAAAGGAATCATTTTTACTTTGCTGCACCTTTAAAGCGTAGCTCTATAGTTTATTGTAATATAATTTTGGAATATCTTTATTTATGAAGATGCTGCCCAACAAAACAGTGAGAAAATATTATTTATTAGCTACAAAGAGTACCATGATATTTGACTAAGGTAATAATGACTTGCACCTCGTCAGTGTGATATTGTGCTTATCAGAAGGAGGGTCACCTGCAATTCGTCAACACGTATAATAACCTACAGGTACAATGCAAAAACTCAAATGCGTTCCTATAAATAGTTTTGTTTTAAATTGTTTTGTAATGGAAGAATGGATTTGGTTTTGTGAAAATCTGTTTAGGCTGAAATGTCATACTTACTTGACATTTCCACAAATATTGTTTGTGTCTGCAAAAAAGTGAGAAATGACTAATTTAGCCAGATGTACTTCAACTTCAATTAGATCCATTGGTGGTTTAAACGAGTAGTGCATGACGATGACGAACTAAAAAGTATTAGTACTAGCTAAAAGTAGAAAGAATACAAATTAATGAAATAGCGGGTAATCAAGACCTGTCCATGTACCACTATCTGCTGCACACTACATTCATTCGAAACAAACAGAATTAATGTATGCGATGATGACGCATGCGCATAATTTGTTATGAGTTGATGTGCAGAAATCTTGACAGGCTTAATCAATCACTTTGTGCAGCAACTTTTGCTGTCCACTTTTTGTTAGGCATGGGGGCATTAGAGCAGGGAATTGTTTGGATTTTCTTCGTAACATTCAGTGTCATCAATCCATTGCAAAACTAGTGCCTACTGCTCAATAAACCGGTATGATGCTTGTCCTTCTACAAGCTTTCCTCGGAATCTAGTCAGGCACGAAGCACAATTACAAGTACAAAGTACAAAATATACCTACACACACTGGTTTCAATGTACATTAAAAAAAACCAATCATTTGCTCCGCGTTCGTAAATATTTAAACGTGACCTGACGATGTCAAACACTCAGATTCAAAAAGACGCTACGTGCATCAAGACAAGACCAATCTTCCCAGTCAGTGCTCGTGTCCAACCAATATATTATATTGAAAATGGCGAAGATTTGTTTTGCCCTATTAGTTGTGATATACGTTACATCACAGAGTGTCACTGGACGTCATGTAACATCCCCAAAGTGGATCTATTGGGAGGACGTGATCAGATCAGAATTAATTCCCGGTGGAGTTATATGGGAACAACCCCCACTTGAGGATGAGCAAAGTTCTAGCGAAGAAGAGTCTTTCTGGCACATGCATGGTTCTTTGGAGCGTGAGTCTGGTCCAAAATCAACTTATATTGGAAGAATTCCTCTTGACGGGGGAGAGATGATTTGGAATGTGCAAGAGTCACAGGACAATATCACATTTGAATACAATGGCCAAGAACATACTACGTCCGAGTTTGAATTGCTGGTGTATCCTTACGGTGCGTTAATTTGGAGGCAAGTTGTGACTACGAACAATGCAAGCTGTCTTCCGGCAGACATGTTTGTTGGGGGTGTGGAGGTGGGGACTGGTACACCGATGTACATTTGCAGGGCATGGCACGATAATAATTTGGTGGTAGGAAAATTAACGGAAAAGATGAGAATGTGTGAAGTGATTGATGGTAATAAGTAAATTTTTTTAAAGCTAATTCCAAAAATTTGGTGGAGGCTGTTAGTAATAAACTTGTTCCTTACTTTCGATAGGCGAATACAAATCTCACAAATACAACATGTTTGACGTTTTGGTTAAAAACAACCCGGAAACTTGTCCGGAGCGAAGTACTCGTCATAAAGGACTCCGACTCAGCCAATGGGTACCTTCGGGAGAAGTAAACACGACAGAGTTACTTCAAGTTGGAGTTGAAAATGGAGACCCGTATTACATCGGAAGGACAACCATGTTTGGAGGAACAGTTCCTGGAAAAGCTAAAGTGCGCAATGGGACGAGCGAATTCTGGTATACTCTAAACAACAAGGAGTACAGCCGAAAAAGCAAGTTTGACTATTTAGTATATGCTCCAGGGGCACTCACATGGGTGGAGGTGGTGACCGTGAAAAATAGAACGTGTCTTCCTGGGAATGCCTTTCCGGGAGGAATAGACCCACGGACTGATGGGATATTTTTTATATGTCGTGCGTGGCACGAATCACATTTTGTTGTGGGGAAGATGAGCGAGGAATCTGGAAAATGTGAAGTTGGAATGGGTAAGAAAGATATATTCCTGTTATCAGAATTATTGCCAGAAAAGGTTCAACAACTAATTGTAATGATTATAACATAACGAAATTTTTATTTAGGACATGATGAGTACAAATACAAGGAATTTGACGTTTTGGTGGAAAATGATAGATCATGTTCCGTATCCTTGGAACACGCCCAGGAATATTTGCAGACGAGTGATAGCATTGTTGGGATTTCCATTTGTTTAATAGTCATAGTAGGTTTAGTTGCCGCTGTATCCTTATTATACTTCTTTGGAGGGTTTAAGCATATTTGTAATTGGTGCAGCAATGTAACAGGGACAGTTCGCCGACATGCCAAGGCCCGTCGATATTCTAACGGAGAAAGTCATTTTAATAATGTGTTAAGTAGCTAACTGAGTTGGTCATCATAGTCGATACTATTTAAGAATTAAACAGCATTGATAGCAACCTCAATAGCAACCATTTGTTGTATGTGTAAGAAATCTGTTACAAAGAGGGTATTAAAAGTTGTACATAGACACGAGATTACCACGCATTACTCACTTTTCATTTTGTTCTTTGTGAGATTTTTATATTCGCAATTATAAATTTGCAGATACAGTACGTACGAATTTGTCAAGAATCGAGTTATTTTAGTAGGTTACTAAATCAATTGTAAATGTTCATGTACTTATGTTTTAGTTATGCGATCGAATACATGCTTTAGTTATTTGGGTTGATAAATATGTAAACCTAGTGAATATATAAAACTCTCAATTATTTAGCTTACAATTAGTTGGGTTTATTAATGATAATGGTTGGATATGGCCATGGGTACTTGTCCCTTCCACTTTCACCATTAACATAGTTTTTCACTCATAATAGCACAATTAATGAGTTCATTTCATTCATACTGTGAATTCCTGTGTTCAGTTAGGTGGCGTCATAACTAGAGTTTGCTATCAAAATTTCATTTTCTTCATCACGACCAAAATCTGACCAATTTGTCATAGCCTACAATAATGCCGAAAAATCGCACAAACAACACACAATGCACAATGCACAACACAGCACACACAGCTATGACTGATTTGCTGTTCTTTGGCTGCTATTTTTACGGTCGCAAGAATATCAAGATTTAATTAATTTATATAGAGATACATCATCACATCACCCTATACACAAATCTACTAATATTCCAATCAATAGTAACGCTTTTGATTTACTCTGAATAATAATTGCTTGATTTGAGAATATTAGAATATATAACGTTTTGCATATTTATATTATTACGTAAAAACCTTTGGCCTTTGCTTTGTCAAGGTTGTTCAACATGTCCAACTACTGTAGATGTTAGATTTGGCCAAAATGAATGTCATGAGTCACGAACTGCATGGGGTCTCGTCTCATTGTACTATTCAAACAAGCAAATATTCACTTTGGCGTTTGATGATGAGTCAGCAGTAGCATTCAGGCATCAGTCACCCGACGCGACAATGAGAAGCTAGTCGGATAGAGCAAAAGACATTCCCTTAAACAATATATCCATTTCATTTTTTGCTGTCACACTTGCACTTTTCACTTTATTCTTGGAAATGTAAGCGTACAATACTTGGTACATGATGCCAATTTGAAAGTGTGGGTAAAAGTGCTGATATATTACACGAACAAAAATCCATCTTTATGCAGCAATATGACAAAAGCAACTAAAAAATTCCCAGTTCCCATTTCTTATATTTCCTACCACTTTGCAATAATGTTTTATTTTTTATTCTACGCTATCAAATCAGGATTATTGTATAACTATTCATAATTTTTGCAATATATACAAAATTCGGTTAGACCTCTAGTTTCGGTGTTTTTGCTAAGATTCTCTGTGTTTCAACATGATTGAAAAACGTGGATTGGATTATTATTAGCCCTGTCATAAAAATCAAACATAAAAATTAATTTTATTTAAATAACTATAGCGGATAAAACAGTTATCTAATCAAATTAACAATCATACTGTATATTATTTATAATTGTTATATACTTAATTGTCTGTCTATAGATTATAAGAAATGACGAACGNCGAATAAAACAGTTATCTAATCAAATTAACAATCATACTGTATATTATTTATAATTGTTATATACTTAATTGTCTGTCTATAGATTATAAGAAATGACGAACGCACGTTATATAATTATATAATATATGTATCATGCACCCAATCATAAATAATACTTGTATCAAGAATTATATTATAACTAAACTATTTAATAACAAACGTGGGAAAACCATTTTCTGCTGTTTCAAGTGCGTAAAGCCCGTCTATACTCGATAAAGGACCGTTGCCTCCGGATTTCGTTTCTTAATATTGGCACACATTCTCTTTGCGGATTCCTGCAATGCAAATGACAAAAACAATATTTTATGGAGATGATTTTGAGATGATCTCTTTACATTGTTGCTATATATTTTGCACTCACATAGTCGGCAACCTTCACAAAGAGATTTTGCAAGCGGGGAAGATGAAGAAAACCATGATCAGTTGAATGCTCGCTCATGGGCATCTCCCTGTCCGAATCATTTTCTGAAAAATACGAAAATGACTCCAGTTATGATGAAAAGGACCATAAAAATGATATTTGGTTTTATAAACTTCAACTTCAATTATTTAAACATGGAGTTGATTGGATTGACCTCACCTTTTACATCTGATATATTAGGAGGTCGTTCTCTGTCTACCTGATCCTGGCCTAATGGTATTCCGGTAACGACCTCTTTGTCAAATTCTCGCGCAAACCTCAAGTCCAAGTCTTGCAATGTCTCCTTCCATCCTTTGCACATGATCGGAAATGTAAGCCGGTTGACAGGAATAGTTAATCTCGCCATATTTGGCATCCATTCAATCAGCCTGCTAAATACTACAGGATCTTTAATCATCAAGTCCGTGCAGAATTCCTCCATCCGCTCTAATCGAACATTTTTTAAGTTTTCAGTATTGTCCATGCTGAAGCCATTAGTGCCAAGCCGTTCCCTGTTGCCAAGAATGTGGGGAAGTTTCTTAGTCTCGCTATAGCGTGCTTCCCTAAGAACATGGAGGATTTCCAGGTTTGGGATGTACAGAAGAAAGTTTAGATTCCGGGCCACAGCCCCGTACAACCGCATTTCTCGCAGGTGGTTAAATCGCGTAACCCCAAAATCTCCGATCAGGTTAGCATATGGTGGAGATACTTCAGCTCGAAAGCATTTCAGGGATTCCAACGTGGTGGAATGGAGGCTTAGGATTTGTTGAATAACATGCTCCATAGTGTTGAAACCCAAGTCGAATTTCAGAACTTGTAATGGTAGCTTCAATGCTCGGAAGCTGGCTACCACGGACGGATCCAGATGGTGAGTTGCTACATTAGATCTGCGGCAATTGAAAGTTTTTTTTATTTGCAAGGGCGTTCCAATACTTTTATGAATTAAGCAGAAAAAAGTTAAGACGAGAACGCACAACTTCATTACATCCAAGTGCTTTATGGGTAGATTAAACGGGCTCTCTTTTTTTACTTCTTCCATCCCGGTTGCCACCTCTGCTACAGATTTCATTGCTCCACCCTCGGCGAAGAGATGGAAAATAATTGTCTTCAAATACATTAATAATAAAAATGCATAAATTCAATTTCAACTAATTCCGTTTTAATATCATGCCACAATCTTTGCAATGTAAAATCACTTCAGTTTTACTTTTTCCACTTACGTCCAAGGAGGGGAAACGACGAAAAATCTTGGTCACAGGGAAAGAAGGCCGATT
>JAANSN010003805.1:0-17142 GCA_036850665.1 Dicranocentrus wangi | reverse complement strand
CCTCATACGTTGCTGTACGATCAGGAATAAAAAAGCCTTTGACTGGAAACCAAGAAAAAATCTTTCGTATTAATATAATAGATAACTTATACAACCCTTGATTGCAACTTGTCTATAACTCTGCGCACGCCACATAGCAGCGAAACGTGTGTCATATATGTTGTATGTACCTATGTCATTTCGTCTAGTTAGGAAAAATCGTAAAAAGCTAATTGACTGAATTGAATGGATCAACTTTTCTTCATTTTGACCCACAGGCGGAATGGAGGGATGCGAAGAACTAGACACCTACGAACGTGCTGAATCTGGAGGAGAATCCTGGGGTGTTACGGCGGCGGTGCTAAATGCGGCCGAGGCGGAGAAAACTGAAACTGATAGGGATTCTCCGATGACTCAACTGCCCTTTGAAAATGACAACAATGACTTCCCTACACAGGATGGATCAGAAATAAGCATTGAACTCCATACTGATATTGATCCAACTAATTTAGTTTCCGAACCTTCCAACCCACCGCCTCCCCCATTCGAGTACAAGGATTGGGACACGTTAGAAAATGAGCTGTGTGAACTTTACGGAGAATATGAAACCGAAATGATGACTCAAGGTTCACGGGCCTTTAACGGTGTTTTGGAAAACCGGCACTCTTGTGAGTGGCAGTTTCTAACGAAGATGGATAAAGCTAATTTCATTCATGATTTATTGGATCAGCTAGAAATGGCTGAAATCACTGAGCGAGCGAAAGCCATTTTTGCAATAGAACACGTAGCTCAGGTGAGATATGATGATACGTACGTACGTGTAACAAAAATAAAAATATTAATTTCCGAAAAGCTAGATAAACATGCAGATTTTTAATTGTTTTCGAAGGGTTGTTGGAGTCAGCTTACTTATAATACACTAAAGGAACAGCTGCAATGTTTGGAAGCTAATGTCGAAATCATGCTGGAGTGTGACGCGTTTTGGAAAGTTTGGGGCTTTTTCCAGGCGACCTGGAAAGATAGGTAGTAAGATGTTTATATTAGAAAGATATTTTTCATTATCGTTCATTTTATTGTGACTCACAGATCCGGTATAATTGTAAAATCTATAGTTTTGCCAGAGATAGACTGATAGATTATTATGAAGATAAATACAACAGCACATGCGCTGACGCTTGCTTAAATATATTATCTACGTGTGTGTATGTGACATTGATTAAATGTGAAGCAGCTGAAACCACTCTGGTCTCTCCAATTTTTCTGGAATTGGTTGATGGATTACGTAAGTGTAGTGTAAGAAGCAGTGATTATATTAGTTATTAGTTATATACATGAATATATGAAAGTATAATAATTGAAATGTTTGATTAAAAATTAATTGCAGTTGATAACACAGGCCGCGACGGAAAACTGGTTCTTGTGACGTTAATGAACAAACTTATTGAAACTGTACAAAATGCCCCACGGAGTACCTTGACTAAAAAACTATTACATTTGATAAGGGGAACATTGCTTTGCACACTTGGAGGATCGGAAGAACTCCACAAAAACAAAGGTGCATGCATCTTCTAGCAGTAGTAATCCACTTTTAAGTATCAAGGTCAAGGCTCAGATCGGATCCTAGATATATCCACAAATGCATTGTGTGATTTAATATTAAACAGATCTGTGTCGTAAAAAGGCTGGACTGAAAGCATCTCATGAAGGCACAGTTCGGATGTGTCAAAACATTAAGCCGCTGCAAGATTCCCCGGCATGGTGTGCCATACGTACAAAGGGAAAATTAATGTCTTGGTTTGAGGTACTTTTTTGGTTTATCAGAATCTCCATGAAAGTAAGCAATATAATGTATAAGGATTATTTCTTTCCGCACCTCTAGCTTAATGAAATATCGGACTTGGAGGAGAAAGCTTTAACTTCTTCAAGGAGTAAGTAATAAAATTACCAAATGAACGTAGTACAAACGTAAGATCGTGTATAATAATAACAAGAATTGCCATCAGCAAACACAACGAAACTACCGTGGCGTCCAAAATCTTCCATGAGTTGCTTATCGGCCATTACTGAACGATTAAACCCGGAGTGCTGTAATAACGTATATTACGGCGAAGTAAATCTGTTGCCGACTCCTCTGAAGCAACGCATCAATCTTGTTATTCGGGTAGTTTGTCTTTTCATGCCTATTTTTGTCAAAGTCAAATTACGGTGATATTTTAAAACTGTTATTTTTACAGCATCTGCACGTCCCGCTAGCATTGTTTCAAATACAAGAAGACAAGTTGGTTTCACAACGCGCCGCTCTTGCAGACCAAGAGAAGCCTCTTCTTCCAAAGGTGGAGGAGATTTTCTCTGCCCTGTTTCCCATACTGGAACCAGCAGTTAAGTGTTTAACCAAGGTCATTTCTGAAGTAACTCCTAGAAAAAACATTCGGAAGAATGCCTTTATCCGGAAGTAAGCACAAACATTTATCGACAGTGAAAAGGTTGTAGTAAGCTAATTTAAAAAAAAAATCTTTGTTTTTCTACAGAAGTTATAATTTTTCATGTTTGTGGGCGGAAGATGGCCGGAGACAACAGGAGATAATTGTGAAAGCTGCTTCTGCTATACTGCTCATATTATTAAAACATACTAATGTCAATCACGTGTACCAGTTTGAGTGTGTCGCAACAGAAGTTGTTGGTAGCTCTTTTATTCCAACAGCCCTGAGATACTTTAATAGAGATGTGCAAAGTTACTTGACCCAACGACCAATGTGAGTATCATTCAAGAATATCCTCTCATTATCCTATCCTTTAGTAAAAACATCACTGTTCTCACCAGCCACATCAAACCAAAATTTGTTTTTCAAGGCCACAGACAAAGCGGAACCCTTTCGAAATTATGAACGTAGAGTCTTCTGCAGCTGCGTCTTCTGATGACAGCAACAATAAATCGAATGCAGTTTCACAATTTAGCACGAGGAACATGTTTACGTGCGTTAACTTGCTAAAAATTCTTAATAAGATCACGAAAGGGAAACCCAGCCGGATTTTGGTAATGGTATAAATAATTAATTGGTCAATCTACCACCCTTATTAAATAAGTTTCACTACTAATATTATTACATAAATAAAAATGTCTCTACCAGACCGCGAAAATCTACAAATCAGACTTCCCCTTAGCACATTCTATTAATGCACATTACAACCTCTTCCCCTATCAACGTAATGCTCTCTCCTTAGCCGAACTTTAGCCAAACTATTCAGCTATCCAAGATTTTTTAGGTCTGGTCTCCGGTAAGGAGTAAATCGGTAGGTATACTGTAAACTGTAATGCTTTATGTTTCCGTGTTTGCAGATGTTACGAATGTTTAAGGCTCCAGATTGCTTGAAACGTGCTCTTGCTGTGCGAGACTCACTATTTCAGCAATATACTCTGAAATTGTTGAAAATGCAATGCAAATATTTGGGAAAGGAATGGAGACGAAACAATCAATTAGTGTTATCTGCAATATACTACAAAGTTCGTCACAGGTTGCTCGACGATTGGGTGACTGGGGAGCCTTCATCTACTGGTAATGACTAACGATTATATTAAATTTTCGTGAGTAAATCTGACAAATAACGGTAATGTCAGTCGTTGGACTTGTTTAGAAACCAAAACATGGCCATGGGAGTGCTATGCTGAAGAAGTGCAACGGCACGACGATGTTCTATGCTATTTGAGACGGAAATACGGCGAACATGTTGAGACTGATGTATAGGTTTTACATTGTATTTGAAGCGATTTTGTAGATATAGCAAATTCTTTGACTTTACTACTTTGTTACTTTTAGGGAATTCACGATGGGACAGTGAACAACCACTTGGAACGTGAACTTTCAGATTCTTTCAAGGCAAACTATGAGGTTTGGTTGCAGCGAGAAGTCTATCAAAAAGAAATTGATTGGGACCGCATGTTGCAGAACCCTCATTTAGTTTAAAAGGTTTAGATTATTAGTTTTTCAATACATCATGTGTTTTCCAGAATTGTAGTGATTACTTGGAGTATTATACTTTCATCACGATCTCACCCGTTATTCGTTGCGGTGCGATGCTCCTTCTATCATTTTCTTAAAATTGTCTCATTCAGTCATTATAAAGCGTCTATTTGATTGTAAAAGTTTAGCATCAGCCGTAATAAAAATAATGTTCATTTATGACCTTTGGAATCCTATGTCAACCTTACAATACAGTAAGCGTAGTGAAAGGCATATTTTTTCTAATAGGTACGTATATGAAGAGGAAACTCGTTGTTTGCTGGATAACATAACTCGCTTGCTACAACTTGACGAAACTGAATTTGGGGTGCATGTCTCCAGAAAACAAACCCTCAATTTCTTATTGAATTTTTACTTTGTTTTACGATCACGAGGACGTCATGATCTCTGGGGTGTACACGCCATGAAACCTACTACACTGTACTTTTCTCATTAGTGGGTATTGTGTTATAATTGCTATAATTACTGGAACATGTTGCATGTCCAAGGAAAGCTTGCATGACATGATGAGGGTAGCGAAAACGTTTCCGGAGAAATGCTGCCTCATACGGATCCAGGCATAATTATGCATATATGGTCGGGATCTCGGGCTGCATATAATTGTATATTATGAAAGTAAATGCATAAATGTTAGCATATAGCAAATTCATAAACTCCCGACCTGTTCAATGTGGTAGGCTCGATATGCCAGAGTCGCAGTCGCCATAAACAGCTAGTTGCCGGAAACAGGGATACAAGTCATCTAAATTATTGATGGACAGGCTAAGCATAATATTCTATCCCACTAGGTATAGCTAATTAGTCCCACACGATTCTCACATTTACTAAATTTCTGAAAAGTGAAGGTGCTAGCGAGCGGATCATGTGTCATAAAAGAACCCAGATAAAATATTATTTGGGGAATAGCTGTTGAAATGCCCTTGGAAGGTGACAGCTCGCACTACTAATTGTACGTTGTACATTATTCCACACTAGACAGAGTGCTCCAATGTCAGCATAATATACGTTTTCTGTATCTTTCACTCATCATCATCCAAACTCCATGGAATACTACTTTCCTAGTGCAAATCTCCAATATCTACAGAATCTACTTGCGTATTAGGTATATTCGTCGACCCTGGATCCACAGCATGAAGTGAGCACGTCATTTCTTGTTCGATAAATCATCTGCCTCTTCTTCCAGTCTTCCGTCATCCTTTCCCTACGCCCGATCTGAGTTAGTTCCAGTCTGGGTGGAAATTGGTCGCTTAAAATTTACAAATTCATGCACTCAACTTTGAAAAAAAAATGCCTGGAAGTCGAGCATCTAGTTTTTGCATAGGTGAAGGCTTTTACAGAAACAGAAGCAACAGTTTACCCACATTTCCAAACGAGAAGGGCGAAATTGCATGGAGAACTCACCGGGAAAGTAGTGTGTTCACAAGGAAATGTTGCGAATCGACAAAGGTGTGTTGGTGGGAACCGGATCCGGACTACCCCAGTAGCACCGTCGACTTTTGCCTGGATACTTCGCTACACGGTATGAAATACATCTGCCAACCTCAGAGACACTTAACTGAAAGGTAATCAACGTAATCATTGGAATTGATTGATTAGCGCTTTAAATGTATTAGAAGGAAGCAGATCCGAAGATAAAAGCCTTATAATAACATATTTGTGCTGCAGGGTTTTTTGGATGTTGGGATTCTTTGCTGGCATTTTCGCTTCTGGATGGCTCATAAGTGATTTGTGGCTGAAGTACATTAATAGTCCGGTGGTTGTCACATTCCAGCCGTTTGAAACGACTATAGATCAAATCCCTTTTCCGGCAATTACCAGTACATATAACACCAATTATAAGCTAAAATTGAGTATGTAAAGGATTGGATGGTGTATGTAATTCTTAGTGAGTTTAAAAAAAATATGTTTTCATAGTTTGCAACATGAATAAAGTATTAAGCAGCAAAGCCAAGATGTACCTTGAAAATGCACAAAGAAACGACACCACGATCAAAACGATTGAAGCAAGGAAAAATGTTTTCTACTTGGATCATGTTTGCTCATCATCTAAAAGTTTTAGCAAACGGTTCAACTTTTCATTGCATCGGGGCACTGTTGATGAGAATATTGTAAATAATATCCGCATTACTGATGGAGACGATGAGCAGCGGGATGTTGCCAGCTTCTTGCAAAAGGTAGGCAAGATAGTAATATCGCGAAGACTTTAATTAGTGCTGTTGTGAAGTATTATTGCAAACTAAATTTATATTATTAAAAACCCTAGGCATCACAAAAGTGCACCGATATGTTATTAAAATGTATGTGGAACGATGAGGTGCGTAACTGCAGTGAGCTGTTCAAACCGATTGAAACGGACTTTGGAAAATGTTGTGTGTTTAATATGGTTCCACAGTCCCTTCTTTATAAGCACCTGTACGGTATTAAGTCAAAATTAGCTTTTAGGTTTCATAAAAGTGCCATATTTATGCAGAATTCATTTCAACATTAACAACATTGGATTAATTGCAGAAATGATTCTAGAGACGACCCCGCCGAGGTGGCAGGCTGGTCGAACACGGAAAATAGTCTTTTCGGGGATGAGTCAGGACCAATGAGCCCCCCACCTGAGAAACAAGAGGGCACGCCTGAAAATACTGCTGAGAGTTTTCCCAGACGGCAATTGAAGGCTGGGAAAACTTCCGGACTGTCGATACTATTGAATCCTGAGCTACAAGAGTATTTCTGCACTTCCAGCGACAGTCAAGGTTTTCGGGTATGTATGGCTAATGGCAAACTTTGAGTGTAACCTTCCAAATAAAGTCATAAAATACCTCGACATTCCATTTTCCTTTTGTTTACTCTTATAGTTAGCAAAGCATTTGCCATTTGAAGTTCCACACGTGATGGACCTGGGAATAGCTATTAAACCCAACACAGAATTCTTTCTGGGGATAAAACCCGAAATCACATTGGCAGACCCTGATATTCAAAACTTTAGATTGGTAACATAAATGAATGAATTGAGTAATAGCGGTAAATATTTATAACATACGTATTCCAAACACTGACATGGCTAACATAAAGTAATAATAAAAACTAGGAAAAACGCAACTGCTACTTTCAAGGAGAAATGGAGTTGGCATATTATAAATACTACACAGCAACAAATTGCATTGAGGAGTGTATCGCAAATCAGACTTACGATGAGTGCGGATGTGTTCGTTACTACATGCCAAGTAGGATGTGCATCTGTTTTAACGTTAGTACATGTGAATTGTGAATGGAAATTATGACTTAAATAAAATGCATTTTTTTCTATAGGAGATGACAGACGAGACCTATGTGGACCTGCAAACTTTACTTGTGCAGAAAATGTCAAAAGTAAGCCTTTTAAGATGTAATTCAAAGTGCGCATTAGATTTCACGAATGGGTTTGGAATATTATTCTCGCTTTCAGAGACGGCACTTCAATCTGGTTCTAAATCTGGTTGCAAGTTTTGTCTACCTTCGTGTACCGAAGTGGAATATTTTGCAGAAACTTCGTACACTGACATTCAAACTAAAATATGGGTGGATAATGAAAACTTTACTGCAAAATGGTATGCACGCACACATTGTGAGTCTGGTTGTAAGATAAAATATAATAAAAAGCATTTTTGACAACTATAGTTTCATGTTACAGGGCAAAGAAACATGTGTCCCTCTTGCACGTATTCTTTGCACAAGACTCGACGTATGCCAGAGTCCGAAAGGAGCTTTACGGCTGGGTAGACTTAATAGGTGGGCATGGTTGACACTGTAACAAAATACTGTTGTTTGTAAATTCCATTCCAAGATGTAATGTAATCATTCCAATTTCATAACGTATATAGCCAACACCGGAGGCATTCTTGGACTTTGTTTGGGCTTTTCTGCCTTGAGTCTAATTGAACTCATTTACTTTTACACGTTCCGAGCGTGGTGTCGAATTCGGAGGCGACATTCAATCTGGACTATAGCTGCTCTGAAAATTCATCGAATGTGGAAGCGAGCAAAGGTGCGGAGTCTCAAAGAAACTCAACTGGAAAGGAGAATCTTTCAGGCAAATAATAACCGATTTAGGGACGGCATGAGCAGTCACGAACTGGCACGGCATGATCCCTTTATTGCGATCCCGTTGGAGTTTAATAGCAAATTAATTTTTGGACGGGGACTGTCACCAGCTCCGTCTCCCCATTTGGATTAAATCCTGGGTGATTTACGTCATTTGCCATTTCAGATTAGGAGAAAGATATGAAGAGGTAGACATGGGAGAAGAAGGTTTTATAAAATAAGTTTTACATCTGCCGAAGCCTGTTGCTGTGTGCTTGCTTAGTAAGTGCCACTGGCAAAAACTCAAGCAGCTTTTATTGCTTGGTTCAGTAGAAGTACCAAAATTATGTGCAGCTGCAAAATGCTCTTCTTAAGAAGTTTACCCTAAAATGTAACCTTTATTACAGATAAAAGTACTGTTTTCTGTATTTCGTTAACAAATAAATGTTGATGATGACATATAAATTGTACCTAAAACTAGCACTTTAATTTTTAACCTAATAATCTACGTACGTCATATAATAGATTAACATAATCGTTTTAAGCAGACACTCTCAACATAACTGAAATCTGACACCCCGCATATCTCTTACATTACAGCTGCGTACACTGGATCACCAACATTTATCTTTTCCCCCTCGCCTTGCAAGAAGACCCAATTGAAGTCCAATGACAGCCTGGTTTTTTACCAATTTGTCAACCTTTTCATTCCCATACGATCGATGTATCCTACATGAAAAGCACAAAATAACATTTAAGTATTGCCAATCCCATCTTGCAATAATATTTAACACAATAGTAACTGGCGTACGTTTGAAGCGCAGCAAGTGGTTGACCATTTTCATCAAATTCTCCTTTTGTAGGATCCACGGTTGTGAGCTTGCATCTGCCAAATGGCAAAAGAAAAGGAATTAGTAAAAGGTTCCATCCAACTAGTCAGAAGTCCAAATCGTTATGAATACTTTGCGTAGGTATTTCATTATTTGTGTACCTTGTGCATGGCTTTGACGATTTAAAGACTGGCCCGTAATCCCCAATTCGGACATATCCCCAAAAGTCTTCAGAAAATGGGTCTACGACGCCTTTAATAAGGATACTGGGGCGGAAATTTCGATGACTTACCGGCTTTTTAAGTCTGGTGTTCAGCATGCTCACGCTTTCCTCCGTCATCAGCATGTAAGACGTTTGGTCTGAGAAAGCCCCCTAAAATGGTCAAATCATTTCGTTAATTTCGCTATGTCTCATGTATTTATTTTATCCTGGTCTTCCTTCTTCACAAGAAAAAGACGTTACCTTATCGGAAGGCGTAAAATAGGGAAATTTTTCCTGCAATGGGGTTAGTTTTCGTTGGGTTTTTTCCTCTGCATGGAAGAGTAAACGCAATCCATCCTTTTCGAGGAAGGTGGATAACCAAGTTGCAACATCATCCCCGCAATCCAAAGCCACAGCAACTTTGTCGTCGAAAATTCTGGGAACAATATACATAAATAAGGCACATTCAATTACCTAAGTTATCATTCCGGAGTCCTCCAATATTATGCGAATGCAAGAAGAAGCAGAGAACGGTGCTAACCTGCAAGAACGCCGAACCTCCGGCGTGTCCTTTGGAGGGATGAAAGTCAACGGAGCAACCCCTGGACTGCTCAGGCTTACCCGGTTCTCACTAACTTGAACATGTATTAAAGCCATCCTTGGAATTGTTCGCTGGGTTTGAAACTTACTGGACTCATCCACTACCATGAAAATCCTGTCACGAAAATACTTGTTCACTGGAATTTTTAAAAAGGATACACACAAAGGATTAGAAATATTCACAGTAATAATCATCAGTGATCAACAGTGATAATCGATGTAATTATTGTAACAAGTATTAATTAGCAAGTATAAAAACAAACCTTTAAGCCCAATCTTGGAGCATTGTGCTTCATGCACATTAATCCCCTTACAGGATTTCACCGGATACAAAATCACTTCACTGACAGCTCCAACTCGAATCCATTTCTGGGGAACGACATTCACCAGCTCTTCCTTTGTCAATTTCCTTGTTTTAAATTCACTCAAGGCTTTCCCTGCCAGAGCCCCTGTTGCTGCTGCAGCGGTTAGCCCGGCTGCTAATTTCCAGTTCTCTTTAAGAAAATCCATGATTAACTCCACGAAAGAATAAAAAATGTGTAGATCACGCAAGCGAGTGCAATTTTAATCTGACAACAACACTGCCGAGTTTACTTGTGCTTGCCCTTGCCAGCAAATAATGCCAAACTCGACCAAGAAAGAGAAGTACACTACATTGGAGACAGTGACAGTGTCAGTGAGTATGCCTGCATGAGCTTACTACATATATTATCGTAGCGTTCTTCACAGTTGTAGTCTTCTTCTAATGCCACACTCTTCCATTTGTACATACTTAGTCTACACATCTAGCCGTAGGATTTATCCATCAACCAAACCAGGAGCAATAGAAATACGAGACAGCTTGTGGGAACCGCATATAAGACGCTGCAGAAGATAATGTGCTTGATGTGTTTTTTATTTGAAGTTTGTGTGCACGGCATGCATTATAATATATTTGAAGATAGGATGCGTCACGATTATGAAAAATACATTATTGTCCAGCCAGATCGCATAGAAGACATATCTTTCGTTATGCAAATCAAATCTTCATACATGTCCTGCATCCTTCTCCTGCAGAATGTGTCTTTTACTATATTCTTGCACAGCGAATATTTAGGTATCTGCTCTGCTCTGTGCTCCGCTCCACACACTTGGTGAAAACTTGAAACACAGGACGATTACAGGTGCGCGTCATATGTGCGGGATGGATAGTGAATTTGACATTGGTGGAAACTACAGGCTCTTTAGAGCTTTAACTTGGGCGTTCATTTCGGAAATGTGAAGTGTGGATGTCCACTTGAACTTATAAAATCAAGCTCGTTCGAAGAACGTGGACAGATATTCAAATGATGCACCGTGTATGTATAATACTGATTAACTGATTAAATTAGCATTTTCCCTGTGCTTCTCGTACCTGCTTCAAGATGACTAGACAGATCAAGGACATAGGACAAATGTGCGATTCGAATGCTAGCACTCGCCCAACATAATGTAAAACTGCAATAATAATTATATTTATTTTCTTATGTTATGACGTGGTTATGACTTTTAATGTAATGATAATGATTCATTTTACGTACATATCATATCCATTTATCTTTATTTGAGTTTATTTTTATTTTTGACATATCTGGGAATGATCGAGTCGTGCTTAGCTTGCTACAAGGAAACTAGATTCCGATGTAAATATTATGTAATACATAGAAATACGAATACTTGATAGGTACGCTAATGAATAGCTGCTGGTGTGCGGTTACAGATTTTTATTTATTACTATTATCAATACGATTTCCAAAAGGTCAAAAATGTGTTTTGCGTTTATGGAAAATCACTTGATTGAATGTGGTATCTGAGCCTGCTCGTTACCATTCCAAATCCAAAAGACACTCATACATATAATACACAGTACATCCTTTCAGTTTCACTCTTAACACGTCCATATTGCATTGGTGCATCCTCTTTTCAATTATACTTTTCACCACCGTGTCAAAACAAAAATGTTACATTTTACAAAAGTTAAATAAGGATTATTTGATTTACACGCTATGTAACTCAACCCTGTTTTGATTTACACAAAATCTCATTTTCTCCCAAGAACTTTTTCATTCGTTCACTAGATGCTTTATTGTATTCCAGCCATTTCATCATGTCATCGGGCACTGGAGGCTTGTCAATCCCAGGATGTCTGGAATTTACAAACTCCTCCACGTCAAAGCGTACATAGCTCTTTGTGTAGCCAACACTCCGAGTCAAGCCATCTGCGAGGGTGATTATCCGGTGGTCGTAGTAGATGTACTTTTTATCCCACCAAATTGGCTTTGTTGTCACCTAAAAATTAAATGAGAGAGAGGATGAATTGCATTATAATAGTCAAACAGGACTTTAGTGACTGGACATTTTCTATTTTTATTAAAAACTTACTTTATATGTCGAGAACATCATGACAGGCTGACGATATCGGATTGTATGTGCCGCAACGAAAAATCCTCCTCCACTTTTGAGCATTTCAGAAATCACGCCGCACCGAGTTGCATGGTCAAATCGGGCAAAGTCATATTCCCTCAGGTACCGTGCGTTGTTCATATGTGTGAACATAAAGTCCCCGTCCGAAGGCAGAACGATTCCTTTTTGGAATAGGCAATAATTAAAACTTTTTGTAAGTAAATTTCAATAGTCCGTGTATTCATTCCCAGTTTTCCACTTTCCGCAAATTCTAGGTGGGTGATCTAACCTACCTAATTGAAATATTGTAAAAAGTTGTTTTTTTTACCGTAAACAGTCGAGCATTCCGTAAAGCGGAGTCTTCTTCTCCAGTATTTTCCGCACAGGAATATCATGGCCACCCGAAGGTAGTAATGAACATCAGTCATAAAATATGCAAACAATAAGACCCCGTACATTGACCACATTTTAGGCAGCTTTGTATACATTCACTTGAATTATGCTCAAGTAACCGAAATCACTTTGAAAATTATTTATTTTGTGTTTGTCAGTCGAAATGCTGAATTGCTGAGCTCACAAAACCAGTTACGCTGTATACTATACTACAATCGATTTTATATAAATCCAGCAAATACTGGTATTTCAAACTAATAATCTTCTGATGTGTTGAAATTCGTCATAAAGCAACCTATTTCAACATTTTCACCAGGTTCTTGTAATATTGACCTTGACTTTCAGCCGGTGAAAGTAAATGGATCAGCCAACAATTATTATTTCAATTTTTTTCTGGGCTGTTGCCCCTGACCCGGTGTAGATACAATTTACCGAGTAGTCCAGCCACTACTCCATGCTATGTCTTTTGGCCACTGGAGTTTTTGTCCAATTCGGATATGGCCGGAACTGGCTCGGCGTGCGTACCGATCCCTTGGTCGTTCGTACTGCATGTATGGCGAATTGATGTAGCAGAGTAAGCGGTGGTAACCCTACATTACATTACTACCTGGAGGATTGCTGTCTGGAGAAACAGTATTCCAGGCACGTAAAATTCGCAAGTCTGACTGAACTTGTGGCGTATGCAAATAAGAACAACAACAAAGGACGGATATTTGAAAACTAAAAGAATATAGAGCTACAACAGCTACACTATTTTATTTATTAATACGTCAGTCTTGTATGAATATGAGCTGATAATACTGTTTTGCGATAAAAGCTATGAAAAATTGATCAAATAAGTAGTTAGTTGGACATCCAGGTTTCAGATTCAGATTCTCCGTCAGAGTTTTTAGCCGCTCGCTTTGTCGAGTTCATGCGGTTCGCCTCGTTAAACATTATCCAAAGCTTTAAATCATGGGGCAACTCCGGTTTCGCAGTGCCTGGATGGTATTCAGCAACAAAGTTGTCTACCTTGATGGGGAAGTACGACTTGCTGTAGCCGATTCCCCGAGTGATGTTATCTGCCTCGGTTATAATTTTATGTTCCAAATACACCATTTTCCCTTCCCAATAGACTAGCCTTGTCACGATCTGGAAATAGAAACCATTAAGAAAATTGGCATCCACATGTATTTGTTATTTGTTATCATGATTAGAATAGAGTTTTTCAGTTATTTATTTATCACCTTATATTTCATGAACATATGCAACGGGCGACGATACCGAACGGTTTGGGATACAACAAATACTGAACCTCCTTTAAACAACGCTCTTTGTAGCCAGCATTTTACCAATCCGGTTCTGGTCCACAAATCCATCCGACCAAAGTCAAATTCTCGTAAAACTCGGGCATTATTCATATGCGTCATTAGAATATCTGCATCAAACGGAAGTACCCTTGCTACGAAGAGCATTACAATCGTTATTACAATGATCACTGAACAATAAATAAGTTTAAATAAATTTTTAAAAATATCTTACAGTATATCACTGAAGGTTCCAGCAATCCAAGAGGTTTCCGGAAAAGGGTTGCGTAAAGGAAAATCAGTACAGTTCGAATAAAATAATTTAAATCAACCATGTACACTATAAAAAGCATAAATACCATCACCACGCTGAATGGTATTAGAAAATAGAGTAGTAGCAACTCCATTGTTTGCAGAAACATTGATATATCACTCATGCCCAGAGACAGAGACATACTAACAACTTGAACTTATTGAATTAGCTGTATGGATAAAGGTGAGCAATAAGAATAGGTATATTTTATTCCCAGAATGTCGAAATTCACACACTCCTCACGTAAGTTTGGACTTGTTTTTCATACTTGTGTAAAAATAACACACGATAAGTTGTAGTTGTAAGTTGTAATAAGAATTAGTAACTGGGATTACCCACCAGGTAAAGTAAATAAACACCAAGTATTTATTAGTAAAAAAGAAAATATTCCGTTGTAGCGTTTATGTACCATGAAACCAAACACCTTTATCGTGTGATGGTCGTAGGGTAAATGCTAACATTATATTGGCTTGAAGTCTAGCAATAAAACTAACAATGGGTATTGCATATTGCATTGAGTACAATTTGCGCAAACAAGATAAATTAAAAACGCGGATAAAAAACATTAATAATACCAAGTTAAGTTATTTTAAATACACTTTAATAATTCTCACTTCTCACTCCGTCCATACTAAACTAATCACAATCACGCATGTAATTCCATAGTTCCAATGAATGTGTAACAGGAGAGCAGTACATCTCGACTATCTCTGGTCGAGTGGACTTTTAGGAATACTGACTACCGTGTCTAATTCCTTCATCGTCATTCATAACAGCGGGGAAAGAAAACATGAGTGCGTTTCCCATAATTGGATTTTTGATGAAAATTTCGTGAAACGATTACAGCTATTATTATAAGTTCCGACATGTATCATTTAGAGATACGACGACAAAGAAACCTGTTTTCCTGTGCAACATTTATTGTAACTGACGATGAGAAATAATTAGGAGCAATTCAGGTGAATTTTGTCATACCTTTACCTGTTGCATCAAATTCTCATAATTCCTTTCCGTGCATCACTTTGCTACTTCCGTTCCTGTCCAGCCAGTGAAGGAGTATAGTACGTAAGAGTACCATAATATGCAAACGAGTATTATGCAATGCAGTGCAGTCGAATGGCACATGTGTGAATTTTGAATGTACGTACATAATGTCGTGAAGGAAGAAAAGTGAAATACCATTGACCTAAGTAGGTTTATTGCTCGACAAAAGGTTTATAACGCATGTGTAAAGTTGATGAATGTATGCCTTGAATGACGCTAACATGTTAAATCCATACCACATTGTAGCAACTTAAAACACAGTAGATATTTTTGAAGAACAGACAAGGATGTTGATGACTTGTGACGTGAGAGTTGGTAGTTGGCATTAGAATTACTGCTGCTCGCTCGGTTCCCCTCCGTACCCTCTCTGGCAAAGTGACGCAGAGAATAAAGCTGAATTTCAGCTAAGCGTTCAGGCTGAATGACGCGTAAACGAATCTGGAAATTTTGTTTATCTCGACATTCCAAGTGTTTCATTAACTTTTTAGAATGATGTGGACAGTGGAGTGGCATCAATGAATGCAGACCTACCTGACGACTCATGAGAGAAATCTTTATTAGTACGAAGGAAGGTACAGATTTTAATCATTGTAGCTTCTAATCTACGAGCCGTAAGATTCGATATTACAAGGCCAAATATTTAGTATATAAAACTACAAGGTTATTTGAGTTTAAGTTGAGTACTATCCTCTTTATTTTTTATTTCATTTTTCGTATAGATCTGCGGGTTTTAATACCTCGCTCAATATTCAATATTTATTCAGCTCGTTCTCGCTCACACAAACGCTTACTTGGTTTTTTTCATCATTTCACTTGAGATGTCACATGATTCTGCCCACTTCTTCAAATCTTCAGGCATGTCCGGTGTCGTCACGTCTGGGAACAACCTCTTGATGGTTTCAGCCCCGTCGAATTTTACGCATGCAATTTTGGTGTATCCTACGCTTCGCACAATGTTATCTTTTAGAGTAACAAGTCTTTGATCCAAGTATATGAATTTGGTATCCCAATACACTGGTTGAGTGACGATCTGTGTGAGTGGAAAAATATGTATTATGAATGAAACGAAATGTCAAACTTTATCATAACTAACATAACCGCTCCACTCCACTCTCCACAGGCCAGAGACCGGTGGCAGTAGGAACGTTTATATGTATTCAATGAAATGAATGATGGATGGTATACCTTGTATGGAGAGAATAACATTGCTGGTAGTCTATAGCGAATGGTAATCGCACTAACTGGAAAACTTCCACCTCGTTTCAAAACTTCATCCATTATCCCTGTTCTTGTGGCGTGGTCGAATCTCGCAAAATCATATTCCCTTAGGTACCTAGAGTTGTTCATGTGGGTCATCATGAAATCAACGTCGGATGGTAACACAACCCCTAGAAATGCGAATTAAAGAGATTACAAATTACATAGGATGCC
The DNA here is from genome assembly GCA_036850665.1 of Dicranocentrus wangi. Taxonomy (NCBI): domain Eukaryota; kingdom Metazoa; phylum Arthropoda; class Collembola; order Entomobryomorpha; family Entomobryidae; genus Dicranocentrus; species Dicranocentrus wangi. Next base: position 574 of record JAANSN010003805.1, on the reverse strand, counting down.
TATGTATTATGTACATGTGGATTTTTATTTGATCAAGCAATTGCATTTCATTTCAAGCCAAAATCATGGACATCTTCTTACCATAAATTTCAGACGGGTCTGTAATAGAGATTTTCTTTCGAAAGAACTTGGCAAATACAAAACTCATTGCTACACGAATAAAATAGTGCACATCCAGTGCAAAATACAAGACTAGTAACAACAGTACAAATAAAAATAAAAGCATTTTGCTTGATTAATTTGTCAAAGGGAATATAACAACACTTCTGCTTCTGATGAATAAAACACTTCTTTTGCGTATCACTATTCCTCTTGAACTGAATATCGAAAAAATCCAAAACCTATTAGAAGAGAATCAAAGGAAGAAATATGAAAATTAAGGAAATTACTAAAAAGTATTGAGATTTTGAGAGATACGCGATGACAGCGTAGCATATATATGCCTAATATGCCTATAAGCTAACCCGTACACTCTGATTGTTATTTAGTTACAAGCTTCTGATTTGGTAGAGATGTGTAATAAGATTTCAAAGGTACTGTACAACAATAACTGCATTTGTAAGAAGGGGTTATT
>JAANSN010003804.1:0-17147 GCA_036850665.1 Dicranocentrus wangi | reverse complement strand
TGTCAGGTTTATTCTGTCCAGCTTCCATTCCTGTAATATGCATACATGCTTGCTCATCTTAAGTCTATTCCCACAACCTTGTTATATTACATTATAATCATTATATAGTTTGCTACTATTTTCAATTTGACGATATACTTTAAATATTTAGTCCACCTGCTCAACTTGAGTTTTAAAAAAATGAGTTCAAACGTGTTTATTACTTTCATTGTGGTATTTACATTGTCGGCATGTCATGGAGCTCGAATACTGTTTCTCCTTCCTCTCGCCTCGAAAAGCCATGTAAATGTGTTCGAGCCCCTGATCAAGGCCCTCGGAGAAAGGGGCCATGAGGTAGTCAACCTCTCTCCAATCAAGTCTCCGAACATGCCTCCAACAGTGAAACAAGTGCAGCTCATCACGGTGGGGGACCTGTTTGGGAAAATGGCCCTGAATCCTTTTGAGATTAAAAAGGCAAGCGTATTTCAAACAGCGTTTAACTCCTCTAATCACGGGCACATTCATGACGCTTGTGTTAAGGCTTTGAAGAATCCAGAGCTCCACAGTTTGCTTCGAAGTGATGAATCCTTTGACTTGGTGGTGGTGGATATCCTTCTCAATTTTTGCCTGCTTGGAGTCGTGCCTCATTTCAAAGCTCCGTCAATCATGGTGACCACAATGTCAGCCCCGTCAATAATCACTAGTGCGGTGGGAAACCGGCTACCTCCCTCTTTCGTTCCGAGCATTATCATGAAGCACAGTGACACCATGTCGTTCCCACAACGGATTGCAAATACTGTGGCAGACTACGTGTTGCATGTCATGTGGGAGTGGTTCCTGGTTCGAAGCATGGAAAAACTTTATCACGAGCATTTGCCACGTGGCGAATTGCTACCCAGTGTCCAAGAAATAATGGGCAATACGAGCATGATATTCTCCAACAGTCACTTCACTCTGAACTATCCGAAACCCCTTCTGCCTGATGTGATTGAAGTAGGTGGAATGCACACTCGACCTCCACAACCACTCCCGAAGGAACTAGACACCTTTTTAGCTGGAGCTGGACCCCACGGTTTTATATTTTTCAGTTTGGGCACCATTGTCAAAGGGAAGGACATGCCGGAGGGGAGTCGCAAAGTGCTTGTGAATGTCTTTTCGAGGTTGAAGCAACGAGTCCTGTGGAAATGGGACGGAGAAAGTATGCCCGACTTGCCACCCAATGTGAAACTGAGCAAGTGGCTACCTCAACAGGATATCCTGGGTCATCCAAACATTCGCTTGTTTATGACTCATGGAGGGATTTTAAGTACGCAGGAAAGTGTGTTCCATGGCGTGCCCCTCTTGGGATTGCCGATATTGGCAGACCAATATACAAACATTGAAAAATGTGAGATGGTTGGATACGCAAAGTCAGTGGATATCTTGGCGATGAGCGAAGAGACTCTGGAAGCTGCGATTATGGAAATGCTAAACAATCCAGTGTAAGTTTTAAAACGGTTTTAATGTGTATGATGTGACGTGAAGCAAATTCCACATGATATATTCTGCAGTTACAGGGAAAAGGCAATGCACTTGTCCAAGCTAGTCAGGGATCTTCCGGAGACCCCGCTGGAGAAAGCAGTATTTTGGACCGAATACGTAATCAGACATAAAGGGGCACCTCACTTGCGGAGTGCTGCACGAGATCTCAACTTTTTTCAGTACTATGTTCTCGATGTGGCAGCAGCGCTGCTGATTGTGCTTGGCCTTGCATTGTATCTCTTAATCCGATGTTGTAAGTGTACTTGCCGAAGGATCCGTGGGAGGGGAAGTAACCCTCCAGACAAGTCAAAAAAGGATTAACTACAATGGTAGTGAACACAAATAGGCAGCTTACTGAAAACTGGATGTGCGCAATGAATTCATAAATGATTTTCCAAAGATATTACAAACGGATCTAATATATTGAACATCTATTGTTGCTGAATGATATTAAAAAATCTTGTTTTATGCTGTTTACCACGTATGCAAGTATTGAAAAGTTTTTGTTTAATTCATATGCATATAAAAATCTCATAATCATCAGCTAGGCTTGAGGAATTTCACAACCCAGTTGCCTTGCTCATAATACTGATGAACAATGGTTACTGGTGGACTAATTGTCATAATAAGTTCGTCTAACTCTCCATTGTCAAATACATGGTAGTACCTATGATGAACTGCTCTCTGGCTATCTTGATTGTTCACCCATGGAACCAACATGTCATTCTCGGGAAACTCAATCTCCCGTCTGTGGACTGGAAGGAAGGAGTAATTTGCTGCTTGACTGAGACAGGTGTCTGGAGGAGGGTTGTATTTCTTCTCTGACTGTCTTTCCGACCAATTGGATTGGGCATCGTCTAGTTTCTGCTCTTTAGCCCAAACATATACAAGTCCTAATCCGCCGGGTTTCATAACGCGCACAATCTCCTCCAGAAACCGCAGTCGTCTTTCCTAAAATTCAAATAAAACCTTTCAGAATAAGCAATAATAGAAAGAAAAGAAAATGTCATTCATTTATCATGTTATCATTACCTTCGTAGCTATATGATGTAAAACAGCAATCGATATCACGCCATCAAAACAATTATCGTTAAATGGAAGTGCCAGTGCATTCGCACGTAATACATCGTGCCCTTTCTCGTGACACTTCATTAGCAAACCTGTGCTCATGTCTATCCCCACCTGTTAAATTAAAATCATATCAGTATAAAGTTGCTTATTGATGATTTGCTAATCAAACGGAGAACGGAAAAATTAGCTACCTCAATTATATCCTTATTAATTCCAAAGTATTTCCCGTTTGCACATCCAACATCTAGCATGAAGGCACCAGGACTGAGCCATTCAACAAATTCCTTTATCTTTGGCCAAGGTTTATGTCTTGTTTCTGTGAAATGAGCAGCAATTTCCTCGTATACCTACGCGAAGATTAAGATACATAGCTTTTATGTAATTTTAATACGTCCATCTAAACCATTATAAAATGTATGTACCTTATGAACTAAATCATCTTCCAAAGTTGATGCATTCTCACTCGTAATTTTTCCTTGTTGCGAATCACATAAAGTCGGAAACCTGTGAAATAATAGCGTGGCGCATTTTACACATAAATATTTTTTGCCAAACAATTAACGCATCACAAAAACAAATCGTAAACACGCTAATCGTAATTAATAAGCACTTACTTGCATCGGCACACAAGATCTCCGCGGTTAAGTCTTCTGAAGGTAAGGGAGATGCGAAGCTGTCGAGACAAAACTGTGAGCCCTCCATTTGCTCTATCCGGGATGACATCCCATTTTCTGGGAGTTATGCCATGTGTCCAACCATACCTAAATGCACAAATGCAGTCAGTTACTTACAATCAGCATTCGCGTGTGTAGCTAAACGAAACATTTAAACAGGGCATTTAAATAACATTAATTGTACAAATAAAACTAAACTTTAAATATGTAAATTAATTGATTACCTAGATTCGTTACTCATTCTTAATAAGCTTCTAGCAGGTAAAATCAGACTTGAGATGCTTTCAGCCTGTCTAAAATCCATCACAATATCAGAACCCAAACTAAGGGACACTATGGATCCTTCGAAGCAACTATGAGTATCACAATGCGGGGGAATTCCTACATAAATGGTAAAAGGTACCCTTTAGAGTATTTTGTTTATCAAATCGTTACATTTCATTTTAATTCAAACTTTATTTTATGGAGAATAAGTTATACCTTGTCCAGGACAATATTGATTCACAGTTAATTGGTCTGGTTCTGCTGATATGGCTCCGGAAGAAACCATTCTTGAAACTACTGGCATGATATAATCAGGGATATTTTGAGGCAATGGTGAACTGCTATCAACATCATTTGTTCCATACCGAAATTCGTACCCAAAATGTTGCACAGTTCGTTTCTTTAGATTTGCACCTTATGCAAAAAAAGTATAGAAACAATTTCATTTTATCAAATTCATTGTACTGTCTAATATGAACAAACTAAACCGTCAATTTTTTAAACTTACATTTTGACCCTTCAAAATACAACTCCTTAATAATGCATGCTTCCTCCTCTGGAGAAATAAACTCGGGAAAAATAAGAAGTCCTTCGGGATGCGCTTCATGAAATGGTCTAATAGCACCCAAGTTTTCTTCTGGGATAACTGTAACAGAAAGTTTAAATTAGCAGGCTGCAATAAATGTCTTCAATCTGTAGTTTCGGATTAAAACAGATTTTAAAGCTGCGATGAACTATCTCACCATCCACCTTATCCACAAACCCGATGTACAATGTTTGCTTCTCATCAAAACTGGAGCCATGATACGTCTCCTTCAACTGGGTAGCCGACTCCTCGTCTGAACACCGGATAAAGACATAGGTTTGATCAACAAATAGCCGAACTTCAATCGGAGGCGGTCTAAAATATTCCAAGACTGCAGCCTTTCCAATTCCACTCGCTACTCCAATTCCCCACACCACGAGCCACTGGAATGACAACAATTAGTAAGTATAATATAATGCATATAATTATTTCAAGATTTATAATGTTGAATGAATGTCACACTCTTTAAGATAACATTAATAACTTCCAACTTTGTTACAATTACCTGATTAGGATTAGAGGAAATGTTGACACCAACTTGCCTCGCCACAACCTGTCCCATTTTCGACCACTTTCTAGCATTTTTCCTATCCATTTTGGAGTTGTTATTTCGAGCCGGGTTGTTCCGTATTCCATCCTTCTTCCTCCGGTCCTCCTGAACATCTTTAATTGAATCCTTCTCCTCCTCCTGCTGACCATCAGCACCAATACCTCCCATAATCCAAGTTTCACTTTCTTCACTCCCTTTCACACGTCCGCCAACGGGGTCGTCGGGGGGAACGGGAACACTATTTCCAGCAGTCAAGGTCTCTTCCAACGTTTCCATTACCTATTTCCAATGAAGCCGGCCAAACTCCATGAATTACACCATCTGGAATAAAATGACGCGATGTTGCTGAATTCTCTTGTTGGAAAACTTTATCGCGAAAAATATTTGGGATTGGAAATTGGAACACCTAGCTTCTTGCAACATGTAAATGTGTATATCAACTCAAAAGATAAACAAAAAGCAGCTGATGATTATTACACGTGTCCATGTCGGATGTCGGTGCTCATGCTGCTGATACCCATCTTCATCTTCACTCTCTCCATGCATGCTTCAGTTCAAGGTTGCATTGCGCTGCGTTGCGTGCGTGTGAAGTGAACTAGAAAAACAGGATTTGAGACTTGAGAACAAGAAGAAATCACGAAGCTGTTTTAATTACGATCATCCTCGTTCACATATTACCATCGTATTTACTTGGATGAAGCAATTATTGCTTCATCAAGGTCGCAAAAAAACTAGCAAGTCGTGGTATAATATGGTCATTTGGAGCCATACTATAGTGCCAAAACCAGCAGTGTTAGTAGAATACTTTTATAAGTTAGGATTAGAACCCGATTCCGCCAATCAATCCCTCCATTTGTCACCTGGGGTTTACACTGGAAATTGTGGAACACAGGACGAGGACGAAGAGGTTCATTGATCATTCTGAAATATGGATTCCTACTGCATCTTCTGTTTGAAAAATGTTGGGTTTAAATCTAAGAATACGGCCTGGAGGAGTGGAGGAGATGACCTAATGCTCCTGGAAAGATATCTTGGAGGAGGGGTACAGTTCTGCCCCAGTTTGAAATCAGAGATTTGTGGGACCTGTGCCATGCTTTTGGACTCATTTTCGGGCCTGTACCACCGAGTTAAAACGCTGGAGTTGGAGATGGAGTGGAATGTCATGAAGCTAAAGGATATCGTGACGTGTGCGAGTCGAGTTCCTTCAAGAATCAGTTTCGTGAGGGAGTACTATCAGGGGGTGGAAAGAAGGATTGATTTGGTGCACGGGTGGAGGGACAGATTTGTACGGAAGTGTATGTAGTACTTTCACTTAACTTCAATGAATATCGATTATAAGTAATTTGACTTGAACCTTATGTATGGATTTGTGAGTTAAAATGGCATTTCATTATTTCAGGTAGCAAAAAATTATCATCTCGGTTTCCACGAGTGTCATTAGGAGTTCTGGATCTGGATGACCGGGCTACGCAACAAACTCCTCGTTTAATTTCGGAACGTTCGGAACGTAGTAGTTCGAGTTCGGGAATTTTATCGAAGCTTGGTGGGGTTTCAACTTTAACCCCAACCCATATCAATTCAACGTGCATGAGTACTACTGGTTGTCGAGAAAATACAGAAAACTTATTTGCAGATGAGCTTTTGGAACATCAAGACGACGAAATAAATGATACTCATCCGTCTGTAGATATTCGTACCAAAAGGTTAATAACAGATACCAACGGAAGTGGTCGCCCCATCAAACTGGAAGCCCCAAGTAACACCTTCCGTGAACATTCACAGGCCGGTGTCACTGGTAAGGTGGCCATGCAAACTCGAAGCCAATCCCGTAATTTTTTAAAAATTTGTAAAAAATACAGACAACAGAAAAGTTTATAAAAATTGAAAATGCCCTGGCAGATTCATCTGGGCTGGAAGTGCCAGAATCCCAAGAGTTGGAGCAGATTGAGCAATTACCACTTCATGTTGGTAAACTGATGAACAATTATGGTAGTCCAAAGCTGATAATTGACACACCACCTGATGAAGATGAGCCACTTAATTTAGCCTTGTCGTCGGGCTGCTTAACGAAATTGAAAATTGAAACAGACGTAGACGTGGATCGTGGCCGCCGGATGGGGTTTACGTGTTATCAGTGTGGACGCCAATTTGGAACACAATTTCATTTGAAACTACATTCCCTTGTCCATTCTAGTTCCGACGCGATGCAGGTTCAATGCGAGACAAAATTTATTTCAAATTCTGTACTGGGTCGACGTATTATGAAAACGCACACCAGAAAAGCGACATTCGGATGTGGTCAGCGTCTAAACAAATATGCTCGTGGCGGAGACTCTCGGCAACACTTGGTTGCAATCCATAAATCTATTGCAAACACGGGAGAGGCATTTGAACTTGAACCATTACGTATCTCGTTGTAAATTGAAAAGGATCTAAAAGTGCGGGTGAAGGTATAATTATCTCGGAACTAGTGTTGCTAAAATTGAAGTACTGGAGACAGGCGTTTGACTGAGGACAGAAGTAATTAAAATTGAAATAAGGATTTTGTTTTGGAATAGTAATACTATAATTATCTATTCTAGTACTGTAATGTAGACTATATAATGCTGTTCCATTCGGTAAGTCTCATTTGGCTTGCTCTTGGTTGACTGCATAACGTAATATAAAATATTGTATTGTTTAAAATTTAAATTATAATTACTCCAAAATTTACAATACGTTCATAGTCCTAGGCACTGTTACCAGATACACATTGGGTTGGGATTTTGGGATCAAGATTTAGGTACGTACGTACCGTAGGTGGGGGGATTGTATTTGAAGAGTTCCCAAAAATCAAAATGTAAACTATGAAAATGTAACTGATCTCCTCTTCCCACCTAAATCACAAAAATAGAAAAAAGGTTGTGACCTGTCAGAATTTTTCGAATTATATTCAACTCCGGTCCGAGCTACAAAGACGAAAGTTCACACAAATGCGTTGTACATTGTACAAGCTCTAACCATGTATGTAAAAGTTCACGACCCGGATGCCAATATATTGTGATTTTTTCTAAATATTTTTATAAAACGGGAAAATGTGCTGTTATCAAATATACATTCATGTGTATGATGGTCTTGTGACCCTTGCAAAACTTGTTTATAATAGCAAAAAAAAATTTTTTTAGTCAAATAGCGCAAGCTCGTCTAGACTATTCACGGTGTAAAACCAAGATAAAACTCTGTAATGGTATTAAAAATGTAGTTTAAAAATATGGATGTAAATTTATAGTCGGTAAAGGGGAAACATAAAACAAAATTGTTTTTACTTTTAATAATTTTAAAACAAAACGGAAAGAACTTTTAGTTTACTGATTTCCTGTGAAACTGCAATTATCCTGTTTCTGTGAACCACTATACTGGTGAAAAACATGACCTGTTCATTACAGAAAAGGAAAATGTAGCCATGCATAGTGCGATTATTTGTTACTCAAGGCACGCACGAGTACGGAATAATATTAGTAAATACTATATAATTAGCACTAACTTTGAACAAATATTTATATTTGCAATGATTATTACATCATAAAATGGTAGCTATTATTGGATTCCAGTGTACTTTAAAGTAGCGAAACCGCCGCGCCTGTTCCTTATAGTTCCTTTTGGGAAAATGTTTCCTTTGAAAAACTTTGAATTACCTAATTAGAAATATATTTTTATTAGAAATGTATACAATTTTTATCCGTGTTTTTTGTCTGTACTTAAGACGAGTTGGTATGCATTCTTTTAAACAAAAGCAACTATACTTCGGCAATAAATTTGTAAAAACTTTCCATACCGCGTTAAAAGTTTCTCCGTGAAACTGGTTTCAATTCAATGTGTTCTTGGGGATTTCGCAAGGCTCTTCTTTCAAATCGCAATAATATATTAAATTACATTGTTCTCACATAGAATCATGTTCAGTGACGGATTCCGTGAATTTCCATGTAAAATATATATATAATGTTAATGTATTATGTTGAACAAGCAGCAGGGGGCATGTGGCATAGCTGCTGCCATCACAATTTACTCGTGAAAACAGGTATGGCGTTGCTGAGAGTTAATCGAAAATAAAATACATCGTATAATATTTGTTTTAAGTTTTTAATTTTAAGTGCAAAAACCTTTTAATTTAAAGTACCTCCCAGCACAACATGTTTTTACCTCTACCCCTATTAGCACAAGCACATTTTATAATATTCAATACTTCACGAAATTTAGATTTGACCAGAATGATATAATATAATGATATTGCGAATGTGATTTAGCATTTTGCACAAAACAAAATCACAGGATGGTTAACTTTACCATTAATTAAGTACATACATTGCATATTAAAGCAATTTTGCAACTAGCATCTAAAGGTGTATAAAGTAGGCTAATGTTTTAATTGTGATGATAAATCATTACACGCATTGTTCGTGAAAGAAGATGATTTTTAACAATTTACAGAGATTTATTTGTTGTGCTAAAGGGTATCATCATCGTCCATTACGCTTTAAAGTCCAGAATTAAGCGACTGCGACTCCGTGTAAAAATGCAAAAAAAGCAAAACGTACAATGGCAGTACGTTTCAATTTGCGGATCATTTTTACAAAGTTTGAAGAAGTGCTTTCATTTTTCTCTCTAATTGCGTGTTCCAACAAAATCATCACCTCCTCGTCGGACTCTTTGTTCACACAAATGCATTAAACTTTTTAAATGAGAAAATGTAGCGGAAGAGCAATACGCAGAGGTACTTTTTAGTTAGACAGCTTATATTTGTTGGTTTTATAAAGTATAAAAATGTGTTATAAATTAAAACATTGCGACGGTTTTTAAAACTGAGAAACAGCACAAGCATTTAGTTCCTCTCGAATGATGTATGAATGATGTCGTACACAATAAAATGGAGCCACCTTGTATTGTGGAATTTATTGTGTGATTTACAACCATTTTTTCTGAATTCAGAAATGCTTTATACAGAGGCGCAGGCGCCCTGGTCACAGGATGGTGGCAACGGAAAGCTTTTCTTTAAAAGGAGTTGAGGTTCAATTTGTGAACTTTATTGTCCGCTCCTATCTTGCTAAAGCTAGACATTGAAATTAGTGTACTTCTTGATTTGCAATTTGCAATTATTCCTATCCTCTCTTAAATACATAACTCCGTCATCCGTGGTTCTCTCTCATCCATTTTCCAGGATGTACGCGTGGGTTACCTCTGCGGTGACAGAGGACCAGGTGGACAAGGCGTTGGTCCTGGCTGGTTCCTTGCGACGAGTGCGTACGGCGATGAGCCTTGTTGTCATTACGACAACAAGCATTTCCAAAACTAAACGGTACAGAATAATATATCAATCAGCAATTAATATTTAAATTACTCAAAATAATCATTTAGGGGTAATCGGTGCAAGTGTTATCGAAAAATTAGTTAGTTAAATAAATACATATACCCTCTTCCATATTACTTCCAGGGACAAGTTGCAGGAAGGATTTGATCTTGTCATCAAGCTCCAAGAGGATGACTGGGACATGAATGGAAATCCTGAGTTGATGGCAGTAGTTCATGCATTTTCCCTAATGGCCTTCAAAAAGTGCGTGTATCTGTTCCAAACCATGATGGTATGTAGCTTATGAAAGCAATGAGGGTATATGTCACATTAACTGATAAAAATATATTGCAAAAAATTATTTGGTGTATTCTTAATAAAATAATATAGGTTATGAAAAACTGCGACGATCTTTTTGACCAGTCTGAGACATTGGCCATGGGCATGAAGGCGAATGGACATGGAATGGATCCCCATGTGTTCCTTTATCGTCCGAATTTTAGCCTCTACAACATTCTTCGAAAAACGTTACTAGATACTCGAGGTAAGAAAATGTGGTATAATCTCATTTATGCTTTGTGAATGGTATTTAACTAGCAATCCATAAAATTAAATTGTTAGATCGTGACTGGAGGTCTTGCCTGGTGCAGGCAATCTCGGATAATACTTCCCAAATTTGGGAACTTGATGCTCTTTATAACGTTTCCATCTTTGTGGGGCACAGCAAGGGAGCTGGGAGTAGTCTGTCGTAAGTTCTGTGACGCATCGCATATCGCATTCACTGTATTCACACGGCATTATATTTTGTTTATGTTAACTGTAGTGTTGTCGGAAATGAATTGCAAATTTTCATAGGTATTTGCTAATAGCTAATTGCTAAGAATTGCTTGTGGCTTTACTACCGGCTGCTTTATTGATTTTCCAGTGACACCATGAACGCAAATATGATCAATTTCGCAGACATTCATCCCATGGATGTTTGGAGGAAAGGGGATAGCCGTGCTGCGCAATGCATAGGATTGGGTGAAATGGAGACGGTATGTAATAAACATGCGGCCAACCATAAACAAATCTTTTAACATGTTCAACTCATGTTCACGCATTTTATTACCCAATCCGCTTTTAACATTTTTATTAAAGCGTGCCTTTTCCCACGGCTGGTCTATCCTGACAGAGGATATTGTGGGAAAACAAGAAGGAATGGGATTTCATCTCACAAATGCAGGAAATGACAAGGAACCTGTTGCAATCGTAGGCATGAGCTTCAGACTACCTGGAGCCAACTCACCGGACGAGCTATGGAATTTACTGATTGAAGGCAGGGATGCAATTAAAAAGGTTCCTCAGCATCGATGGATTCGGGAGCACTCCGGATATGAACATGACGCGCAAGCTCAAGCTGGCTTTTTGGATTGCCCCATTGACGAGTTTGATGCCAAGTTTTTCGGGATTAGCACAAAGGAGGCGACTGTTATGGATCCCCAACAGAGACTATTACTTGAAGTGTCATGGGAGGCACTGGAAGATGCTGGAATTGACCCTCTGTCGTTGCATGGGACTCAAACAGGAGTTTTTGTAGGAAGCTGGATGTACAATTATAGGGATCTTGCTATGCGAACGCCAGGAGTAAATTTTTTTCGGAGTTATATGGGAAACTCAATAGGAACCGGGTCGGCGAGGCTGTCCCACTTTCTGGGATGCACTGGCCCGAGCATTCCCACCGAGAGTGGGTGTTCCTCTGCCATTGTCGCTGTGGACCTGGCGTGCAAAAGCTTGCGAAATCGGGAATGTAATGCAGCCCTAGCATGTGGAGTAAACCTGCTGATTCACCCATTTAATCATAAAATGATGGAGGGTATCCTGTCATCTGACTTCCGCTGCAAGACATTTGATGCCAAAGCTAATGGATTTGCGAGAGCGGAGGGTTGCGCCACATTGGTGATGAAGAGGTTGTCTGATGCTCTCAAGGATGGAGACAACATTTGGGGGCTGGTGAGGGGCACAGCAGTGGCTCAAGAAGGTGTCAGCAAAAGTCTGGGTACACCAACTGTTCATTGCGAATCATTGGCAATGAGACTGGCTCTGCAAGATGCCGGAGTGGATGGAGGAGATGTGAGCTACGTTGAAACACATGGAACAGGTACTGCTGTTGGGGATCCAGTGGAAGTAGCTGCAATAACCAGAGCGTACAAATCCTCAGAAAGGGAAACGCCAATGCTAATTGGGTCTGTCAAAACGAATGTAGGGCATACAGAGTCTGTGTCCGGGATCACGGGTATTATCAAGGTCATTTTGTCTTTGAAGCATGAGAAAATACCACCTCACATTAATTTTGAGGAGTTGAATCCGGAAATTAACTTAGAGGAAATTCCAGCAGAAATTCCCATGTGTGCCAGGCCATGGCCAAGAAGTGCGTATTTGAAAAGGCTCGCAGGGGTCAGCTCGTTTGGAATTAGTGGAACCGACGGACATGCCATCATTGAGGAATCCCCGCTCCTTTTAATCCCTAAAATTAGCTTTAAGGAAGATCGCCCACTTCATGCTTTAAAACTATCTGCAAAGTGTCCAGAGTCGCTGAAAAGGCTTGTGTCCAAGTATGAAGAAATACTAACAAAGGATGAAGCAAAATTCCAGGATGTTTGTTACTCTGCAAACACGGGTAGATCTACCTTTTCCCACAGAGCCGTTGTGGTAGCCAGTGATTCTCAACAAGCAGCAGTAATCTTAAAGGAAAAAACGTTCAAAACAGCCGAAGTTCAGTCTGGAACTGCTTCACTCGGATTTTTATTCACTGGTCAGGGTTCTCAATATCATGGGATGGCGTCTCAATTGTATGCCTCCTCCCCCGTCTTCCGCATTCACTTTGATAAAGCGTCAGATATTTTACAGAAGAGGTACAGCATCTCAATTAAGGACGTGATTTGGGGGAAATCGAGCTCAAACGACGAGGTGAGCAGAACGCTATACAGCCAAACATCAATTTTCTGTGTGGAGTACTGTCTTTTCAAATTGTGGGAGTCGTGGGGAGTGAAACCCGACTACGTTATGGGCCACAGTTTAGGTGAATTCGCTGCTGCAGTAGCTGCAGGAATTTTGGGTTTGGAGGATGCACTAATGCTCGTCGCCGAACGGAGTCGACTCATTGATGATCTTCCTCCAGGAAAAATGCTCGCAATCAAGGCAAACAAGAGGACTGTTGACCAAACAATTTCTAATTACAAAATATCTCATCCGCATTTCTGGGCTGACTATGCTGCACTGAATTCTCCGGAACAGACAGTGCTCGCTGGAGATTCAAAACTCATTGAAGACTTTGGAAAGTTTTGTACCGAGACTGGATTGAAGAGCATTATCCTTGCCTCCACCCACGCCTTCCATTCACGTCACATGGATCCAATGCTTGAGGCATACAGGAAAATTGCTTCTAATGTGCGGTATGCTACTACAATGACAAATGGGAAGGAGTTCCCAAAGTACATTTCCGGTCTCGATGGGAAAATGGTAAATGCTGACAAGGTTGATGCAGATTATTGGGTACGGCATACAAGAGAGAAGGTGAACTTTATCGGGGCTTGCCAAGTGGGTGAGTCCGAAGGATGTACCCTATTCCTGGAAGTTGGGCCCCATCCAATACTCTCCGCATTAACAATGATGAACTTGGAAGGCACTGCAGTAACTTGCTTACCTTCACTCCGTCGAAATGTTAAAGATTGGTCCGTGCTGCTGGACACTCTGGGAAAGCTATATTTATCCAACTGGAAGGGCTCCATTAGCTGGAAAGGTTTTGACTCGGGGTACGCTCGTACGCGAGTATCCGTTCCATTCTATCAATTCAACAGAAAGTCCTACTGGCTCAAATTTCGTCATCGACTACCCAATCTCCACCCGCTTGTTGGTAAAGCCATCTTAAATCCAACGAATGTCTTTACCTACGAGACCGAAATGCGAGTGAGGAGTACTAGCTATCTGCAAGATCACGTAATCGGAAATACCATCGTCTTCCCTGGCGCTGGATTCCTTGAAATGTGCCTTGCTGCTGGACATGCAGCTATCCATCGTCTTAAAAATGAGATGACGAAACCTAGAAGGCCAATCGCCCTAAAAGATGTAAAAATAGCAACACCTCTGGCGTTACATGAGCATGGGATTTGTATAATACAGACTACAGTGAATTGTGATGAAAACAACCAAGATGGATATCCCGTCAAAATTTGCAGACACAGTGGAGAAGACGCTGGAGATCGTGAGTGGGTTTTGCATGCAATGGGAAAGTTTCACCCCGCCGTCACCTCATCGGACAATTTGACAGCAATTGACATAGCAGGAATGCAAGAGAAATGGGAAAAGTTTGACAACTCCGACTTTTATCAGAGTCTTCCCGACGTTGGTCTCCGCTTCGGGTCTACTTTCCAAAGTTTGGAGGTCGGCTGGAGGAATGACGGAGGAGTCCTTTTTAAAGTCAAAGTTCCAGAGGGTCAACCCGCATCCTATATAATCCATCCGATTGTGGTTGATGCAATGTTGCAAGCCCTGATGATATATAATGCTTCTGGGAGTTCTTCCGTGAAAAAGAAACTGCAGGTGCCCGTTCAGATTGGAGACTTTGTTTGGAATGGTTCTGCACAAGAAACGCCTGAAAAATACATTTACTGCAAAACTGATGAGCCAGGAGGGGGGAAAGTGATATGTCACTTACTCAACGAAAGTGGAGATCCACTGGCCTCCATGAGCTCCGTCGAGTTTTTAGAGACGACTGTGAAACTAATCGAGAACATGATACAACAGCAGTCCATCGCCATGCCCAAGGTGTGGGAGGAGATTTACAAGCCAAATCCAGGTCCCCTACAGAACTCACTGGATATGAGAGAGGCTAAACTAGTCTTCCCCTACGAATTCAAAGCAAAACTGGAACAGCTTTCAGCAGTCCCACCACAAGAAATTATTGTGTATAACAATCTATGCAGTCTGACACACTATTTTGTACTCGATGCTTTGTATTCTTGTGGATGGAAACCGGAAGTGGCTGCCAAATTCTCTGTGGAGCACCTTCTCAACGTCCTCTCCCTCAAAATTTCTTTTAAAAATTATATAAGATTTTTTCTTCGGCTAACTGCGCGTTCCGGGATCCTGATGCAATCAAGAGTGAAGGTTGAGGTGGAGTCCTTCGAGACATATTGGTTCCCAGCAAAACCTCCCACTCATGAAGAAATTCGGTCACAACTAAAAGTCATCCAAAAGCCGGAAGAGCTGTCACGAGCGGATTACCGCATGATCGCCGAAATTGGGATGCAATTGGGAGACGTGCTCAAAGGAAAAGTCGGACCCTTGTCCATCATCTTTCCAGACAATGTGAAGAAACCAAATGCGAGCCTGTTTTACGAGCAGGCAATCGACTCGCTGAAGGATGTCGCTGTCCACACCACTCAAAACATTCACGAAGCGGTGAAAGGGGTGATGAAGGCCAGTGCTGGAAACTCTCCCTTTCGGATTCTCGAAGTTGGGGCGGGGACCGGCTCATACACAAAACTAATTCTGGGCTGTATGGACACAAAGGAAATCCCGATAGAATATTACTACACGGACGTTTCACCCTCGTTTTTTGCACAGGCTGAAAGGGAATTTGCGGAGTATGGAACTTCCATCAAGTTCAAAAAGCTGAATATGGAGGAGGATCCCATGAGCCAAGGATTTACTCCAGGGTATTTTGACTTTCTGCTGGCTTGTGAGGTGCTCCATGTGGCGAAAGACATTAAAAAGACGCTGAAGCGACTCCGCTCTTTACTCAAGCCCGGAGGGGTTTTGCAGATTGTTGAGACCACCGCCCAAGATCCGAGAATTACCTTTGTCTTTGGACTACTCGAGGGATACTGGCAGTTTGAAGACTTTGAGTTCAGAAAGGATCACACAACGCTGACGCCTGATATGTGGAAGGAAGCTCTTCATTCGGCGAATTTTTGCAACGTGGAATGCTTCAGTGCATACATGGGCGTACATGGGATTGTTGTTTGTACTGCTGGACAGCAAGATGTGGACGTGATGCGTCAGGTTGGACCCAAACGCTTCTCCTGGATCCTGTTTGACGATGGAACAACTTTCACTCGGTCATTGGGTCAGAGACTTAAAAAGTTGAACAGAAAAGTTTTTCGGATGCCGAGAACACGGGAAGCGGAAATAATAAGTTCTGAAGGGAAATTGAAAGAGGAGGTGAAGGAACTAGTTCGAGTTGCAAACTCAGAAGGAAGGAAATTAGAAGGGTTTGTTTACCTCTGGGGTTTAGGGGAAGAACAAGATCCTGTCGAAATTTCTTTGCCATTTGTCACACTATGTCAAGTTCTGACAGGATTAGAAAATCCTCCAACCAAAATATCCGTCATCACTCGAGGAGTTTTTCCTACGGAAGGCACGCAAGTGGAGAACCCCTTCCCCGGCTCACTAATTGGACTTGTGAGGTCAATGAATAATGAAATGCGCCACATAAACATTAGTCATCTGGATATGTCGCCGCAAGAGGAGATGCTGAGTCAGGTGGACGAGATTTTCTGCAACATGTGGGAGGAGAATTTGCTCTCAGCCGTCTTCCGCGGGGGACTAAGGCTTCAGCCCAAAGTGGTCTCGTGTAAAATTGCAGATGAGTACTTGACCTTGCCTCACGGCTGTGATCGCTTTCAACTGGTGTTACCTACAACAAAGCTGATATCCGACTTGGAGTTTACCTTCTTAGACCAATTTCCAATGGGGGAGGACCAGGTGGAATTTGAGGTCAGGGCAATGGCTCTCAATTTTCGGGATATTCTCACGGTTCTAAAACCAATTCCCGAGTTTGACAAGTTTAATGCAGTGGGACTGGATTTTGCTGGAGTTATTACTAAGGTAGGATCCAAAGTCTCAGAGTGGAAAGTGGGTGACAGGGTGATTGGCATGCAGACTGATAATAAGCAAGCCCTTCCAAGTCACATTCAGATGAGGGCAGATGAGGTAATTCCCCTCGCTGACCATTTGACTTTCTGCGAGGGAGCCACTCTTCCGGCAGTTTTCTTCACGGCGTACTATTGTCTTGTAATTGTGGCGAAAATGAAACGGGGTGAAACTCTGTTACTCCACACAGCCTCGGGAGGTGTTGGATTGTGTGCAATTCAGTTAGCGAAACAGTTTGGCGCTAACATCATTGCCACCGCAGGA
>JAANSN010003803.1:0-17154 GCA_036850665.1 Dicranocentrus wangi | reverse complement strand
TACTTTTACATATATATAATATATAATCGTTCACTGTGCTTTTGTAAGAATTTCTGTAGTCAGAACTGTTATTATTTTTGTTATTATTATTTGTGTATATTACGTATGCGTAGTTTAATATGGATGGTTACGCAACTCTCTACGGCTATGCATGAACGTAAGAATCAAATATGCTTTGGGCAGCAGCAGCAGCATCAGCTTCCTCTTGTCCTTACTTTTGAAAAGAGCAAAGATGAAATAATTTTACATGCAAAGAAGATTGAAGGTTTGTGTCATGGTGAGGTTGCTGGGGAAAAAATGGAAGTAGTCTTTGTTGCAAAAACTTTTGTGAGGTTTGTTTGCCATATATTTACATAGGCTTGCTGTCCAATGTTTAATTGTAACCTAAAATAATTAGATGACAGATGAATATTATTTTCCTAGAATTGCAAATGCAATTTTCTCGTTATGCAAAAACGAAGAAGAGCTGGAACCTAATTTTGCGTTCATGATTTCCTTGCTAGATGATACATGTAATGCCAATAAGTGCATCGGAAAAGCGGCTTACAGGTATGATTTAAATCGATTGATGTGAATAGGGCAATTTACTTTGCTGGCCATATATGTATGTTATTTCACAACTCATTAATTGGTTTTTTTGTTGATTACACAGCTTGGTGTTAATTGCAAATCGTTTGCTTGCTGAGCATGGATGGATGTCCCAATGAGCGAGCGAGCTTATTTTTTCTTATATTGTGCATTAATGAATTAGTTTTGAAACCACAGTTGGAATTTATACAGAGTATTTCAGCGTTGATATTGTTGAATTTCTAAGGCAAGATTATTACAATAAATAAAATGCAATTATTTGTTTCACTTGATTCTTGTTGCTTTATCATTTAGCGTTAAGATCACTATTTTTAATCAATAAAACTGGAATACACACAATAAATTCAAAACACCTTTCACCTAAACTTGGGTTGCACTTGCATCCTGGATTTGCTCGATTGTGGGTTTGATAACGATATTGGAGCCGCGCAGTTTAGTTTCCAGAATGAAGAAGGGCATCCTTAAAACTAATTCTCAATAAGTTGCAAGCTGTGAAAGTTGCTTTCCAAATTAAGGTATTTTTATCGCGTTTTACAATTCAAATTGTCAAATTTGTTGCAAAATTGAAGAACATTGTAACGTCTTTTCTAAAATGAGCTTTGTTAACCCAAATTGCAAAGGTTAATCAGTTCAACGATAACACTAGTGCCCTATTATATAACCCTGCATCTATTCACCAGGCCCATTACACAAAAACATCATTTGCCTAAATTAGTTTTTGCAACTGACTTACAAACAAGAAGGGAATAGCATCAGTAGTAATAACCATTCCACAGTTATGAAATCTACTTGCTTTTCTTGACCACAATTCACAACGTATTGAGCAGCAAAACTTTAGACATGTCTTCAGCTTTAACAATTTCAGAGATATACATCATTTAAGAAATGCCCGAAAAGCTTTTTATTTAGTATTAATGGGAACAGGTGTCCATGTACCATATTCACGTGGATTGGCGAATGATACCCATTCAGGTGCCGAGAGGTTGCACTGAAGAAATACTCACATACCACTTTGTACCCTTCTACGCTTAATTTTCCTGATTTAGAAGAGTTGAAACTCTTATTCCCACGTAAAACAAATGGAAGAGAAGCTTTTAAACTCGGGACTAATGAAAAATCCCTTGTTTTCCTTGTAACGTGTCTGCTTTTAATAATAACCCTACATTTTGTAACACACATTGACTGTTGACCACTATTTTGAATTACAATGGAAGTCGCTACAAATTGTAGTGGGCAAGCTTACTTGCATATTAGCGAGTATAGCATGGAATATTTGATTAACTCAGCTGGTGAATTGGTAGCGTTAAGTCTAAAAAACTCTAAACGTGCTATGGACGACGAGTATGCACTTTCTTGGGGATTTATGGAGTAAGTATTTATGTTTTGTACAGCAGTATTGTAAGGTATGTACAGTAAGAGGTTGCGTATTAATTATAGGAATTGGTGTTTTTATTAGCATATTTTGTCAATTGCAAGATTTACATTCGAAACTGTTTGCTCAGCTTGAAAATCCTCAATGTAACTTGACTGTTGGCAATTACAAGGCTGAAAAAATCAATTGCCTACTGGAAAATCTTTTGAAGCTACGCAAATGTCGTGAGGACTCACTTAAAGCTATTGGAATTGCTCTGGCAGGGTATACTAAACATATGTGAATAAAATAAATATAAGCTTGGCATATAGGTATCAAAACTTGATTAGTATAAGGTTTGACAATTTTGATTATTTAGTTCAATAATTTTATGCAAGAAATTGCTGGACGAGCTACAAGATAAGCATTTTAGCGATGAAATTAAATTGAAGGAGGAGGTGGAGGCCTTTACTACTGAAATAAGTCTAAATTGTACCAGACTAAGCATCAGCACGAAGGACGATTCAAATTTGGATACATCATTGCTATTTCCAACTGTTGGGTGTGAGGATTATGATGACCCTGTTTTGTTAAGTATGGCCATGCGAATAGTAGAAATCAATTCTGACAAATCCAGTTGGGATAAAGAGGAATATCTTATAACAAAGTGTGTCCTAATGTGAGCTGACATAAGAATTAAGAAAGGCAACCTACAGTGATTCATCTAAATCAAAATCTAGTACTGAATCAAATTATCTTTTCCACAGGGTAATCAGTCAATTTTTAAAATTGCTGGTCATATTTTGGAAAGAGGATCCGGATGTGTCGCACAGCCATCGTCATCAGTATCAGCAGCTTAATATTTCTAAGTGTGAGTCTACTACGAGTATGTACAACACAATTTTTGGCACACTATTGGGATTGCGTCATAAAACAAATGATGAAAAACTTTGCAAACTTGGTCGAGCTACATATGGGTAAGGAGAAATCAAATTTTACAACATGGATGCTATTTGCTGAATTAGATGTTGAATCCACGATTCAAACGTTATATAAGTGTTTGTACGTACTGTAATTATTATTGCAGGTTGATTTTGATGGGATACCGATTACTACAAGAGAAGAAAAGTTGGCTTTCAGACAGTTTCTTTACAAAGGCCGTGGCAAACAAGGTTCAATGTTTCAGTGAAAGCCAAAATTGCTCTACCGCAACCAGTTCAAAAATTGTAATTAATACCCTCGTCAATGCTACAACTATTGCTACTATTAAAAACATTATTATTGACGATGATTCCGACGATGAAAAGCTGTTTTGGAGTTAATTATTATGTAGATATATTACACAAGATGTAAATTTTGAGTGTTATTATTAGTAACATTATGTATCGTTCGTAGAGTTATGCTTGTTGCTAATAAGTAAAGTAATATATAGCTTTTCCAGTCGGTGTTAAGTTAGACGTAAGTTAGGGGTGACCAAAAAATGAAAAGAGATGCATTTTTTTAAGTATGTAAACACAAAACAAACTCTTTAGTAGATTCCTTACATTGTTCCCTTAAATAATTGTAAGAAAACCGTGTATATACAGCCACGTTGGTGAGCACGACGTTTGCAACACAAGTAACAAATTCTCGTGATGGAGTCTCCTTGTAAGAGATTTGAAAGTTGTCGTAACACGTATTTTGCCTATTATGATATTTTAAAGTTATAACAAATGCGTAATATGAAAATTTGTTTTTATTTAGCGATTTTGCGAATAAAGGACATTTTTGATTCGTGTACTCTGGAGTATTATGGTCAACATTTTGATTATTTGACAAACTTGTTGAAGAAGAACAGACGACAACCAGTATTATTTAATGGTTATGTCTGGTGTGAAGCAGTTTGCAATTTAGTAGTCATGTGTGTAGGTAAATTGTGGAGGATTGATCAATGCTTTGATTTTAGCCAATCAATATCAAATCAGTCGGAACATCTTTTCCCAGTAGTTAAGCTGATTACAAAAGCACTGTTTCCCACCGACATATCAAGCTTGAGGGACATTCAGTTTTACGGATCAATTTTTGCATCAAATGTAAATTGCCAAATCGACCATGAGCAAAAAAAGAAGGCATCGTCAGCTGATATAAAGCGTGTATTTTCCGGTTTGACTGCACATTTGATTTTAAAGTTAGTGGGTAAGTTTGACAAGCCGATTGCCATGATTTCTGATTTCACAAAAAAAATATAGGACGGTTTTGGTTGGTGATGATGTTGATTTTCCTTCCTGCCTCCACTTATTTTTGCAGCGATATACCTGAATTTATATGGATCGACATCTAATGATGCACCGACTATGTATCATAGCGTGTTTGACCATCCTTATGTTATGGAAATTGTTCCGCATCTTTATTCTCATTACCGCAATTTCAAACTTTGTCAAAGTGTTTCGTTCGTCGGAAGTCTTCATTATACACAAAGTTGGCAGAGATTTGAAAATGCCAGATTGCATCTACCCGTAAAAAGCGAAAAAATTTTAATGTGTACTAATGTGGAAAATATGCTTGGTAAAATTTTATTTATTTATACGTGCACAATTTGGAAAACAAGACTATTTTAAGCATTAAATTCACTTTTCATTTTTTCCACATGTTACTAAATAGATATACTATTGGAAAAATTTCAAAATTTACTAGACGAAGTATGTCCTTTGAAACACGGTCGAATGAAATTTCCACCAACTCAAGCTGATGATGCAGATGAAAAGTTTAGGAATATCGATTATTATTATGATGAAAAATTTAAGCCTACTTTGTTGTGAGTTGAAAACCTTTGTTAAATATTTGCATAACTTGAGTAATATCATTTTTGTAACCGTATATTGTTGTAACTAATTGCAGAAATTGTTCTGATATATTTGATGACGATTCGGACCAAGGAATTTCTTATATTGACCTACTATCCCCAACAGACTCCTTAGATTCTGGCGGTGACGAGCCGGACAGTGTTGTTGATGATGATGAAGACGTAACTCAAGATCCGCGTTGTGCAAAATTTGTGCAGAAAGTTGCAAAAACGGACATTCCGAATCTTAAAGATAAGGAAGATGGGATGAAATTTGAAAATTGTGATGAGCAATCGACCAATGCTCTGGAAATGTTGACAACACCTGCGACCTGGAGCAAACAATTAAATCCAACTAGTTTGGTTAAAAAGTTTGATTACTTGGCAACTCTACCTGGTAAATTTATATAATAAATCAGAATACAAAATCTTGATATATTTGAATCACTATTTGCTTTGGCTATATACACTTCATAATGTTTTTGAACAAGGTCCTCAAAGTGATGATGATTCTTGTATTATTGACAAGCGAAGAATGTTGATAAAGTATGTAGAAATTCCAAACGAGTTGGACGCTTTCCAAAAGAAGTACTTGCTCGTATTGTCAAGTACGCGCTTATCAGGAGGATTAATTCCCGAAAATATTGAGCAAGTTTTATATGCAGATTACATGATGAGATGTCTTCATAAACACTACAACTATCGGGTACCTGATATTCAACTAGGTCTAATTGATTGCGTGGTTTATCTTGTGTATTTATTTAAAACTAAACTCGCAACGAGTCAATCAAATTTTGCATTACATAAAAATTTGGGTAAAGCTTATTTTAGAGAGTGTATAATACCATTAGACGATTGGCTGGTATGCCTTCAACAAAGTAGTAATGAAGATAATTTTCGTAAGACTTTGTTTAATGTATCTTTGCATGCGCAGAAAAAACTTGATTTAAAATGTACGATAATTAAGCAATGCTCTGGAGAACTGGCACCTAGTGCAACTAACGAACTATATGACGCCTGTAAAATGCATGCAATTTTGTGGAATATGTACGAATCTGAATTTGAGCACATTATTACTATATATTGTTTTTCTGGGTTTCTCGACGACTTTTGTATCAATGCAATGGAAAGTTTTGATGGGTTTCGTGATGTTCTGGGCGACACAAGTTCTAGCGTGTCATCTAGTAGTGAAAAAGAAAATATTCAAAGCAGCTTGTCATCATCACTTAATTCGATGGTGGGCTTGAGTGAAAATATAATTGATGATGTAGACGACGAGTTAATTTTTTTCCCAAAATGATGTTTTTATGTTAATAATGATGGTATGCTGTTGGTAAAATGGCTTTAAATATAAATATCTATATGTAGACTTTGTGCAAATAATGGCTGAGATGACGAAAGAGGTGAAATTCTTTAGTGCGTACAGGTAATAGTAGAAATGTTTTAAGAGAACAAAATATTTTAATTATTTTGCATTATTAAAAAAACAATCTTTGTTGGCTTGGATTGCGTAATATATAGTTACTTTGCTTTTTGTATACAGAGACTTTATCATGATATCAATAATAGCCCGGAACAAGGAGGATTTGAAAAAAATTGGAGCACATGTATGTTCGACGTTGCAAACATTTGTGGAACGAATTGAAAAACTGACATTTGTTGAGGGCAAACCCCAATTGCTGAAGAAGCGTTTTCCTACGTTAAACAATGTCCCACTTGAAATTGGATGGCAAATATTCATTGGATTTAGGATTGCCCGAAAGCAGAAGAAATTAGCAAAATTGTCATGGATTAGTACTTCTTTGGAGCAAGAGATAGTCCTGTACTCTGTTTTATGTAAATTGGAATATTAAACTTTATGAATAACTGAACAAATAATACTATTAAATTTGCCCGTGCTTTGCCTTTCGATAACTTTTGTTTTTATGTGTTGAAGTTTTAGAGGCCATGGATTCCTTGCGGTTGCTGACGGAGGGAATGAGGATGCAGGGTTCATACATATCACAAAGCGAATTGGATAAATATGTTGCTGCAAAAGTCTTGGGACGCAAGCCCAAGATTAAGCAAAGTAAAAATTAATTATTTGTACGTGTTGTCAAAGTAACCAGTTGTATTTGTTAGTATTATTAACATATCAGTATTGTTGTGCTATAAAAGTTTTCTAGTGATTTATATATACTATGAATTTTTCTCGTGATTTTATATTATGAATTTCTCTCATGTTTTTTGGCAAATAATTAACGTAAATTGATAAACTAAAACTAATTTGAAATGGTTAAATAAAAAATAATGTAACGCTATTATGGCTAATATTTCTTTGTTTGTGACTTATTATTTAAATTATTCAGCATAACCACATGAATTGTTCCTCAACAACTTGAATTGTCATACGGCGGTGTTTTTGCACGATGCCAATGTAGAGTAAAAAAGAGGGGGGAAAGAGACAGTTTGTAGAATACCTTAGGTGTGCGCAGGCTGGGTTAATAGAATCATAATATTGATTTAACTACTGGCTTGAAACATTGGACGTAGTTGACGTTAATAAAATGATTACTAACACCAATTGTGTTTCAAAAAATCAAAAAGCTTTGATGCGTGATATCGATAGTAACGCAAAACTGCTTATAAAATTGTCACCTCCGTAAGTTTGCAGAAATTTAAGTTACAATTGGTAATTAATTAACAACACCTGTATATATTTAATTGTTGACGGTTTTCAGTGCCAACTTTGGGGGTGCGGTGGCGCCTTTGCGGCAAAAAACGTCAATTGTTTTGTGGAGAAAGAGGTTTGAATACTTTTTCAAATTTGGAATAGTAGATTGGCAAAAAACACATGCAGATAAGAAGGATTGTTGGAAAGTGGAAATGCTTCCGTCATCAGTTGGCTCGAAAACTAAAGAATATAATAAAATTAATACTAAAAATAACTTCATTTCAGTGGATGATATTGTTGTAGCATCAATTTGTCGTTTACCAAAACAAACATTGTTAGCAATTAACAGTCATCTGATAAATGAAGATGGGTTACAAATCATAGAGCTATGCAAAAATGGGATGCGAAAAAGCAACCAAACGTATTGGTATGAAAAGCTTACTCTGATTGATTATCAATTATTCTAGCAATATATTGATTGGTTACTCTTTTTATCAACTCTCTTCATCATATCTTATATTACAAAAAAACTATTATATCTTAAGGGAACAAACGTGTATGGAAACCGTGGAACATTGTAACCTGGACATTGAAGAAGTTGTTGAGCTTTCAAAAGCGTTAGTGGCGCTGGACGTTGTTGATTGCTTAGTTTCCCTATCAGTTTGTTCTTATATTAATACATGTAAACAAATCTTTGAACCAGCAGATGTTGTAAATAATATTGAAGATGCAATAGCTCTAATAAGCAATTCTTCTTTTAATAAATGTATTGCTTGTACACGAGCAAGCTGCGGTGACTTATATGAAACTTATGAAAACTTTGTTTATCCGCCTGGTAAGTTGCTAACAACAAACAACCTGGTGCCTTTATTAGTTGTACTGTAACAAATCTAACCTTCAGGCTCATTCATATTAAGTGCTTTGTTGCTGTAATCACAGGTCATACATGCAAAAAAAGTATACACGGAAGTGGGTCAAATGTGGATAAGAAGAAGGAAGATGACAACAAGAAGTTGTTAAATCAGCTTGATATTGCGAAAAGAAACGATAAGTACGAGAAGGATGTACAAGCATATAACGACAATGACAATAATATGGTTCTTGTTGGAACATCAACTATTAGGCGAAGTGCCGAAAACTCAGCAGTTGTTAAAACGACAAAATCAACTATGAGTCGATATATGGTTCCAGGAAAATTTGAGCAGGTTGGATTGTGTGTGTTTTGCATAATGAGGGAAGGATTTTTTAAATTTGGGAGGTTGCAAAGACAGATGGAAAAGCCAGATAAAGTTATATTAACAAATGCGGACAACGTAATCGTAGACATGGAAGTTGCAAATATTTTGTCCCCAGAGTATCTTCCGGTGAATTCGGTTGTGTATGCAGTTGATCCAGAAACTAGTACCGTTGTTTCATGTCGAATACTGGATGTTGTACTGTTGTATGATTAACATTAACATGGTTGTTGTTAGTTGCATTCATTTATTTAGTAGTATAATGCGTTTTGTAATACAAATATTTCTTGCTGCTACAGAACATGGAGCTTGCAGTATATGAAACTACAAATAAATGGAAAAGAAACAAGGGTTCCTCTGTCAAATGTCTATCTTGATAAGATTATGGTTGACTTGCTTTTTGAACATTTCGTCTGTCATGATCTTTTTATCGAGAACGGCAAGGTAAGATTTATTGCTGCTATGTATGTGTTTTTGGCATTTAAAGCTTAAAAATATATGTGTTTGGAAGCTAATTTTGTATATCATTCTGTACAGGTTATCGTAATTAAGATACCTGCTGATGTTACCCAAAAAGACAGAGAGAAAGTGTGCAAAATTAAGCAGCAAAAATGGATGGCTAGAACTATTCAAGAAGGAGGAGTTAGTAACGTGGTTGATGTTGTAAAATTTCCATTTTCAATTGTGAAACGCCATTTAGATAATGGAATACAATTGTAACAATTACGAAGAAAAAATAGAATAAATACCGTTCAGATAATGGCATTGACTTGCAAAAATTGTGCAGAACAGAAGCTAAATCAATGCTATTTGGCAATTTGATTAATGTGCATGCATGCACAAATCTATACAATCACACGTCAGTCGAGTTTATAAAAAGAAGAGGATTGGTGACTTTTATATTAATATTTAGACGTTTCATTCAAGGGCATACGTGTTGGAGGTGAGTGTTTAGTAAAAGGCGTGAAAGCGTAAAAAGCCAACATCTAGTAGCTGGTGGAAGTAAAATTCAGGCTAGATATGTACATTACTTACTTACACACCTTGTATTTGGCACTGGTGAAAGTCGCTAAAAGTGAACACTTGTTTTCAAAAGCTGACTTGGCATTGATTTTTCCAACTTGTGAGTGTAATATTTCTACTATCCATAAAATACACTCATCCGTCCTTTCGACACTAAAAATTTTGACATTGAGTTAAATTTTAAATTATTTTTCATGGAACATTCTTAAACTAATACGGTGTATTTTAACCGCCTGGTCTTGAGCGTATTATGTAAATCTGCGGCAACATTTTGGTGCAAACACATTAGGAATCCGTTAACTGTACAGTATTAATTTTTTTATACTTTCGAAGTAACAGTAACAATGTTTTGGTTGCCATCAACTGCCGCGTGGTCAAAATAATTTTGAGTTAAAATCTTAGAATCATAATTTTTGAAATTGCACATTAAAACTGGGATATGATGTACGGACTTGAATCGCCGCGGGTAAATATTTTGGGGCATTCTGAGATATATTCTTAATACAATTTGCATGGTGAGTGTTGATTCTCCTTTCTTTTTCAAAACGCTCATATTTTAAAACTTGGATGGCAATTCAAAACTTCAAAACAAGAAACATTATGAGACTAATCTATAGAGTACAAAAATGTAAAAACTTGGCAGATGCAATAAACGTTTCAAAGATTTTTATTAACAGGCCTTCATTTTGCAGTTAGAAAAAGAAGGGTAATTAATAATGCACCCTTAAATGCATTAATTTTTGTGAGAGGTCTTTGGCTGTGGAAAAAATGTTGGAGTTATAAAGTATAGAAAAATGTCTTGTCAAATACTTTTCGGTGGATTTGGATTAGCTGAATTTCAAAATGTGTCCACCTTGTTTCTTTGCATTCGAATTTTAAAACTTGTTTGGGTGAATTTTGCGTAATTATTGTTTCTGCTTGCTACACGAGTTTGGTTGGTTAAACAATTTATTTGCACGTCACGACAGTTTTATTGTTGCGACACAAAATCAACAGAGTTATATTAAGAGTATTTTTTGAAGATTAGAACTGCAGGAGGGTTTAATTGAAGTTGGCTGTTTTATGTGGTTATAGTTTTTGCAGTACAATATTAAAATTACTTATATCTAATATACTGTAGTAAATTTTTTGTAGAATCCTTTTAAACTTTGTAGGGTGGTGGTGGTTGGTTTTTATCTGAGGTTAGAA
Organism: Dicranocentrus wangi; assembly: GCA_036850665.1. Lineage (NCBI taxonomy): Eukaryota > Metazoa > Arthropoda > Collembola > Entomobryomorpha > Entomobryidae > Dicranocentrus > Dicranocentrus wangi. The sequence goes on along the minus strand of JAANSN010003803.1, from coordinate 6,295 downwards.
TCTGAGCTTTTATCTTGACTGAAAGTAAACAAAATATTATTGACAAAACCTGAAAATCGGTGATTTTGGCAGGAAGTACTAGCAAGCAAGTTTGCAAGTATTATCGCGTTGTTCTTGTAGTTGCTTGGATTACACGAAAAAGGTAATATTGCTTAAGTACATGCTTTCTTTTTGAATTAAACCAATCTAATTTTGAAATTTTTGCTATATTTTTGTAATTTTAATTTAATTCTAGCACAAGCTATAAAATGAATTTAAATGAAAACGACGACGACTTTGATGATTTTTTGGAGACCTGTGTTACCGCGCCTTCTGCCCATTCTGAAACAAGAATATCCAAAGAGTCATGTCCAAAGTCACCATCAGTGATTATGCAGGAGGACGATGATGGAAACCCAAAAATGAACGAAGCAAAATCAGACTGTGAGATGTCAGAGGAGGAGGAAGATGATGGCGACATAAATGAAGTTTTTAATTTGGGAGGAGATGAAGGGAATAATGTGGTAGCCGGTGGGCATAAAGAAACTGGACAAGGTGCTGTGGTTGTTGCAAACAGAAAGGATGCTCCCGCCTTGAAAAAAGGTACTCAGCATAAATAATAATAATTATAATAGTAATAATATTAAGATGCAGGCAGAACATGCTTGTATCTAGTACAAAGCTTTTACAAAACCATACGCTTTTTTATATTTCAGTTACGATTTTACAAATTGAAAATGTTGATTTTCCACTTGGATTTGAATCGGTGCAAAAATTATTTGAGAAGGTGGATTTTAGCAACGTCAAGGATGTGGTTTTGCCAAATTTTAAATCATGGATCACTGCATTAGCAGAAGTGGTTGCAACTATTACAAATATAGAAGTATTGGACAGTTGCTACAATTGCATTACTACTGAAAAGAAAAAGAGACGTAAAGCCTTGAAGATTGTATCATCTGTGCTTAAAGACATCTTGGAAAAATCTAACAAGAAGATTGATAGTGACGACGATGATGATGATGGTACCGACACTGATGAAAGCAAGGGTCCAAAAGCTTTAAAATTTTCCGAAGAGTTTATTGGGAATTTTTGTTGTTACAAACTTAATACTACCAACTCTCAAGCAAATTTGCCTTATTGTGTATCGTCTGGATTAAACAGTTTCTTTGTGATTAAACTTTATGGTACTGTTATGTTTAAACATTTTTTCCCTAAAAATAATTTATTGGTAATTGTGAAGAATATATAAAATGATTAGGATTTTTTGGTGTCCTATATTTCAATAATTAGTTCGACGCTCTGATGTGTATCCAGCTGTGAAAGGTTGTAGGTCCTTTTCAGCAGTACTGAAAACACTTGACTCGCCAAACCATATACCTAATGTGGTGAAGAAATTTAAAGCATTTAAAAGGTCACCGTATGTCGTGGCAAAGGATTGGAGTAAACTTGAGAATACTGTTTTTGACCTTTCATTGAGCTTTGCGCAAATGTTTAAGCGTAGTTTTAGGGACACTACAATTTTTGGTACGTATGCCGCTTTGGGAGTTTGGATAACAAATTTTTACACATGAGGGAATACCCTAATAAAACATGCATTTAATGTCAAACTTTTTTATTATTACACATTCTATATAGATTGGCTTGTACTTGGTGACCAAGGTTTGAGCCGATTATTCTCTGGTTGCTCAACTGCGCCGGTTAAAAAACAAGTTGCAAAAAGTGTCACAGAAGCAAGTAGTAGTAAACAAAGCAAGATAAAATTAACAATAAAGAACAAAAGTGACGCACTGGAAACAAAATCGATGGGCAAACCCGGGAATGATGATGACGGCAGTGATGTTGAAGCAGGGACCTCTTGTTACCCATCACAGTCGGAAGAAATTGTAAATAGCTTAATATAATATTTCAACAGTAGCCTGACACTAGTGATATTCAGGTTTTATGCGTTTTTTAGATTGATAAAATAGGAACACCAATGTCGTTTAAAAAGTGGAAGAATGCAAATACACCAGCAGCATCATCATCAACAACAATAACTGGTCCGTTTGAAAATTGGAAGGGAGAATCATTCACATTAAGCCCTTCCACCCTTCGTCAGCTTGCTGATAATAATGTATCCTACCGAGGTAACAAATTTGTAGCTTGCTTGCACGAAGAAATTTGCAAATGTAGCAATATTACAGAGTTGGAAGATTTTGTAGATGATTTGCCCTTGCTGGATATTGCGGTGGATATACATTATAGGACGTACCGGTTAGGGGAAGATCATGGATTTGAGAGACGCCTCCGAAGGTGTTAATATTTATTATGTTATTGTGTTAATAATAATAATAATAATAATGAAACAATTGCTCCTTAGTTTACCATTGCAGCATGTCTTGTGTGTGTCCATTTGAAACATTTATAATAATCTAAATTATGATTGTATTATGTTCAGAGAACTTCAAGGCGTGCGGCTTTTGCAACGTAATACGCTAGTAGCAGCAAATCTGCCGCCAGTTGTTGTAGAAGGATTTGACGATGGTCCAGCAAAATGGCGAAATTTGTTTAAACAAATGATAAATCTTCGGGAAAATGATGACTCAAATATCAAGTTACTTGGGAATTTGATATGCTTGTACGACTATTTTCCTATAACTTGTTGTTGAAATTGCATGTTTATGGTAATTTATGGTTATTTAATAAGATATATATATTTGTTGAAATGTAGAAGCTTTTATCGACTTCACAAAAGAATGTATGGGAGGCGGCGCATAATGAACAGTCTTGAAAAGTTAAAGGGTATTCCATGCTCAGTACTGGTAAATGCAAGCAAAATATTTTCTACTGAAGCGCCAAAAGCCGCTGATGTAGCTCAGACCTGTGTACTACTTGGAAGTAACAAGGACGAGAAAAAGAGCCATGAGATGGCCACTTGGTCGCGAGAAAATCTCGTAAATTCGTTAACTGCGCAGTTTATTTACTCTGCCAACACAGACACGCTAGCATTTTATCCTCTGAAAGACAAATTTGATCCTATGAAGAGATTGGAGGATGATGTAAGTCTAGTGTTTACTGCTGTACTAATTCACAATTTTACAACAAGCGACGAAAAAACGAACTTGGTCGGATTGGGGATTGAACTAATGGGGTAACTTTAGCTAGTTTAATTTTTTTTAAATACGGGTAAAGCATAAATTCCTAATTTTTCACAATATTCTAATCTAATGAAAATGCATTTTACATTTGGTTTTGAATAATGTGCAGAGACATATACAAGTTTTTTGAGTACAAGCGGTTTTTGTTTGATCTTGCAAAGCGAAAAGATGGACAGAGTAATACGTTGCCTAAAGGTGGAGGTGACGAATGCATTGAGAACTTTGCAAAAATTGTAAAGGAATTGATTCGACTAGATGAAGACAAGAATTCGCTTATACAAGCATTCGGTGTAGTGTTTCGAAAGTACGTGTAAACATATTATGTAGAAAGACTATATATTAATATTAAAATTGATAAAATTGGTTTGAAAAATAAAGTTTATACTTTTGCTTGGTTTCAGTTATTTACGGGGTTTACAGGAGTGGATATATCTACGTTGTATCAATGAAGAAGGGGTAAAATTTTTGGATGAATGCCATAAGCCTGATATTGGCTTTGAAGTCGAATTGCCACATATGGGAAACCTGACAATTTATTCTAAGCCGGCAAAGGAAGATGCTGTGCAAGTAATTGATTTGGACAACGATGAACCAAACAACGATGATCTCGAACGAGAAAAGCATGCGAATTTGCCGACGCCTACCCATAAATCGACAACCACCCCCACTACTAAAACTACTACTACTACAGTTGAGTCATCTAGTAGTTCCTCTTCGTTACGACATGAAGGAGGTCTGTCAATGAGGAAGCGAACAAAAAGCGGAACGATTACTTTGCATCTTGACAATCATAATAGTAAAACCTTTACGTCTAGCAAAATTGTTGGTGAAACCAGCAGTGAGAGCAATAAATCAACAACAACAAAGGGGAATAGTAATAATAATTTAAATAAAAACTCAAATCGGCTTGGCAGCATTAAAATGCTATATATGATTGCGTAGTTTGCTTTTATAATATTTAAAATTGTTGTTACATGCAAGATACATTTACTTGATTTAGGAAGCGAGACATTTTTAGAAACGTTGCAGCAGGCCGTCACAAGTCCAGTAGATGAGAGTGTGGTGGTTGATTTGGAAAATTCAGAAACTTTTCTGCAGTCCACCATCAATAAGCCAGGACATGTTGGTGTGAAGCGAAAATCGGATGTTTCTGAAAAGAAGGATGAAAAAGTCAAAGACAGCAGCACCCCAAGCAAAAAGCAGCGGCATAACAATGATTCTGAAAATCATACGTCTGGCAGCGCTAAAACACACAAAACCAGTGGTAATGCTACAGTTACACAAGCAGCAGCAGCAGCAACAACCACAACAACAGGTGTTGTCGATGCAAAATTGAAGTCTGGTAACTCTGCTGGCCGTCCACGGACTGTTTCTAATAATAATAATAATAATAACAATAGGAATAACAAAAACAATGTTGATGATAACTTGGCAGATGCCAATCATGATGAGCTGCGAGAAGAAAGCTCCAACAAGAAGCATAACCAAAAAATAAAAACTATTATTTCGAGCGGCAAACAAACAGAAGCTACTCCGTCAAATCGTACTAATACAAAAAGTACTGGTACTGCTGCCAAAACTGGACGATATGATGTCAGAATGGATTCTGGGATTTGGTTTGGAATGTCAGCGCTAGGAAACGCTAATGCTGATGATCGATTCATTAAAGGAATTACAGCCTTGAATGAAATGGAAAAATATGTTTCTCCAACAGCATTTGAGGAACTAAATGAATCTCTAGTTGCTAACTTTATGCAGCGCTCTACTGATCCCAGGTTTGTGAATGGAGGTTCAGACCACATGCACCAGGTATTGATGCAATGTATTTCGCGAAAATCGCCCGAGTCGAATATAATGGGAGCAATCCTTAAGAATGAGAGTAAACCTAAAACTACTGATGATGATGATGATCATTATCCTCCTCCCCAACCTCGTCGTAAGCGTCATCATTCAGAAGACAAATCAGCAAACTGAAGAAATATTATTGAAAATGCACATTATTTATGTATACTAAGATTATTTGTAGTTGCAAGCGGAATCATTATATACCTACGATAGATTTGCATAGGTAATAATGAATTTTATATTTGGTTTAATTTGTTGAAGTGCTTTATTCTTTAGTACGGTGTTTTGATTATATACACTAGTAATTTGTTAATGTTAGCTTAAAAATAGCAGTTAGTTGAAGAAGTCCATTTTGTAGTTTTCAATTGTGCTTTATATGATGCTATGCAGCACCTGTAATAAATTTCTACAACTACAACAACATTAAAACCCTGGTTTACTGTTTTTAATTTTAATTTACGTCATTTGTCATATTTTTAAACAAAAAAGGACTTTATCACACAAATTTGTCGTTCGTCTTTCTCGTTTTGTTTTTATAATTGAGCGTAAACTTTTGGTTTTGTCTCACCGTCTGTCTGAAATAATACTCGCAAGCAAACGCGGTTGGCATCTCAAAACATTGACTGGCATGTAACTCTCTCAACGTTACCAACCGTTACGTGATTTGAGGAAACATTAACAGACGCAGTTGTTTAAAGATTGGGAATGAGTAGAGCAAACTATATTTCGCTTCATATGCATCTGATAATGAACATTTAAAAAACTCAAAAGTGTTTTGACTCGAGTCTTAAAAGTTACTTAACAAAGAACTTCAAATATATATATTAACTAATAATGCTCTGTAGTATACTTTGATTGATAGCAAGCAACTAGAAGTTGAAAATGATATTAACCCACAAATTTTGTGTGATATTGTGTGTCAATTTAAAAATCAGGTAGACATTTACAAATTTACGTACTTGGATTTCAGAGATTTGCAAAAAAAAATGATGCAAAGCGTATTTCTTTAAACCCAAAGATGTGCACACGCTTGATTTAAATGCAAGTTTTGAGCCACATAAATAACCCTCGAGCAGAAGGATGAAAGTATGACTGGATTGTATTATAAACCAGTTTTTGTACTCCTACGTTGAAATCTATTGTGCGTTTGCATTGCAAAAACATAAACAACCACGTAAACTATATTTATGCTACTCACAGTAGACTTTGTCACCTGTCAGTCGTGAATATTTTTGAAATTTTGCACAGTTGTAAGGTAGCTTACAAGTAACTTTCACAGCCTTTATGTTGGAGGGTTGGCCGAGCAGTTTCTGAGATATGGCGGTTTCCGTGGT
>JAANSN010003802.1:0-17156 GCA_036850665.1 Dicranocentrus wangi | reverse complement strand
AGTAATAATAAGAAATGTATATTGGCTTTGAGTCCTCCTTCTGTCCCTTCACTCTGACAAGGATAATATAAACGCAATAAAGCGGACGAATATACGCCATGAACCCTATGACACCTTCAAAAACATCTCACGTAAGGACCAGGTGTCCTGCGCGGATGGTCCGTTATTCAGAAACCCAGAGATATTCAGCCTGGGTTGGTTTGGTCACAGCCTGAGTTCAGAATACAGGCAAGAACTATTCATTGCACACAGATCATCCGCGAGCCACTAATTACGCTAGAGTTACCTGTAGTATTAATATCTCCGTTGTAAAAATTAAAAACCGAATGACGCTTAACTCATCATAATTGCATACATTCATTATTCATATCCAAACAATTCCTTGATGCCACCACCACCACATCCCCACTCTGAATTTGGCAAGAGGGTCTAGACACAGTCCAATTGCAACATTTTCCTGATAGCTTTTTTTACACTTAAATTGCAAATCGCTAAATCAAAGATGAACACAGGTTGGTACGCAAGCAGCGGAAAGTAGTAACTCACAGAATCTTTTATGTTACCGTAAGTGCTACACATCCACAGTTTCGTGTTAACAATACCACTTTTTATGATCGTCTGCGATAGTTGAGCAAAAATCAAAGTGTATTTCTGCTCACCTACAACCACCCCCCCCCCAAAAAAAGATCTAGATATCTGCAAATTGATTCAATACGCATTTCCACGCATGATGTACCTAAAGGAAGGGTACTGTACTTTCAGTTTCAACCCCATATATTCGCATCGCATATATATATCCCCGCTCTACATGAAATCATCATCCCCACACTAATTCACAGAAAGTCATTAGCATGCAATAACCAGAATTTTTTTTGTTCTCTCGCCTCCCCAAATAATCCCACCACCACGATACGATGCACCATAATTAAGCATCGATTTGTCGTAACTCAAATAACCACCCTCGCCACCAAATATCCAGGCCAATATTCCCCATTGCAATAATATAATCATTCGCGTTCGCGTGATGATTACACCCTTTCAAAATAATCTAGTCATGCTTTTGCCCACAATGCGAACCCATTACGAACGAGTGACAGAATATAGTATAGTTGATTGAGGCAAAGCCCCTGCCAAGAGAATCATATCGTTATATAGGTATAAATATAGCAGAAATAATAAGAAAATGTGAATATCTCTCTCATTTATTTTTAATTTTTCAACAACAAAGCCGATAAAGCGGCGGATAACAGATCTGGCAAACCTACTCAGCCTTGTAGCGTCCAAACGGATGATTATTATTAAATTATATTAAAAATTGTATTTTTCTCTTAAAATACGCGGAGCATATAACTGACAACGACAACACAAGTCTCTCTCTGCGAGAGCTTGTCACACTAGCTCTAGCTCTCTGCCGTAGTTATAATGAGTTTCAGTGCGCGCAATACTACTACATATGACTGACAGGTTAACCAGCTTTTTTCACGCTTGCTCATTTTATATCGTCCTGTTGGTCCGCTGATCGCTGTCCACAAAACATGAACCAAACTAGCAATTCTGTTGGCAATAATAATAATCGCTGTTCGCAGAGACAAGGTGTATATCAACAAAAATATACGAATATATAATTCAGTAATTATTTAAGGGCCTTCCTATTTTTATGTAAACCTTACAAAAAAAAGTGCATTGCATACTACATTATACTCTCCCTTCCAAAAGGCTTGTTTCAAGATGCAGAGTGCATATCAACAACTAATAACAACTGCATTGTTTAGCAAAAGGGATATGGGAGGCACGCTGGCTCACTGAGAAGTAGGTACTTTGGTATTTTGCTAGATATATCGCAGCAAAATATCGTTATTTGTGCACTATTATCACTTGTTTTTGTGGTCTTACACCTTTTCTGCATACGCTCAAGCAAGTGCACAGGAAAGTGTATATAATATAATAATATGTATGTTGTTGCCTGTGTGCTTTATGTTGCCTGTGATTTTATATATATGTATATCTATGTCTATGTAGCTGTAAAGCAGGCCAAGATAAGTGAAGTGAGCTGAGCATACATAGCGCACAGCTTAGGTATTATCGTTTTACAGCTCCTTTCGAACACGACGACACACATCGAATACGTAACGAAAAATCGCGCAGAGTTGGGGGCTCTTGAGATTTTCTAAGTTTACTCAGTCACCTGCAACAGGACAGGCCAGACCAAGGCAGTATTATACCACGACAAAAGAAGATTCTTCAAATACGTAACGAAAAATCGCGCAGAGTTGGGGGCTCTTGAGATTTTCTAAGTTTACTCAGTCACCTGCACCAGGACAGGCCAGACCAAGGCAGTATTATACCACGACAAAAGAAGATTCTGAGAGATGGAGGGTTTCGAGGGGATTGCCTATTTTTAGAGAAAATTGTGTAGTTCCATTCAAATAATACCTGCGTCCTTGCTCACCCCGATTTCTCTTGAGTGATCAGTGAAAACCTGTTTTTGGGGTGTAGAGGTGTAATTATCTCCCTCCACCTTGGAGTAGGACAAAGAGATTTTTCCTCCTTTTTTCAGCAAAAGCTGCTGCTCTTTTCCAAGTTTATATTTTTCCTCGGTTCGGACGGAAAACTGAAAAGGAGGACATTGAGGAAGTGAGAAAAGTGAATTCTTATAGAAAAAAAGGGAATCTCCCCAATCAGATTCCCAGTGCTCATTCATTTATACCCTCATTTTGTGTGCACTTTTTTCTGATACGACGAGGAGGACTTTTTTTGTGGGACAAATAAATCTGCCGTCGTGTCATGTTATATCACCCTTAACAAGACTAATATCTTGTACTACAATTCACCTGAAAAACAATATACCATCAGACTTCCTACCTTCTTCGATAAGAAAATTACATAAAGCGCACGGCGCACACACGGCTGTTGGCAGAGGAGAAAAAAGATTGGAATCTAAAATAAAAGTAGTAAGTAAGTAGTGAACGCACTCCTACTCCTAACTAACATATAAACACACATAATTTCTGATTATGACTGCGTGTAAAACCGCAAAAGAATAAAATAAAATAAAAACAATAATATACATCTTTGGGTTATCGCACTTTATATACTATTCCCTGTCACCTGTAATACGGTCGGATGCAGGTGATTATAATGTCTTAAGTGGATTTTAATTATCAATTGTTACACACGCTTAAAACATGTGTCATATGTGTTGTGTTTGTGAGATGACGATGATATAGAGTGAAATATATGTACAACGAGACGGAATATGAGAGTCGAATGAAAATGTGCACAATCACTCAAGTTTTTTATTTTTATTTTGCGAGACCAAACCCTTCAATAACTGTTTTACAACAAGTCTTCTTCCGTTGCGTTGGTCGGAATGAAATTGCGTGTTATGAACTGTGAACCATCATCATCATCTCACTTCACTATAAATTTGGATTAGGAAAATGGAATAAAATTATGATAAATAACTTGACTGCGCGACGACGAGAAGTTTGATTGACCATAACCAACCTCCAAGTCATTGACGCTGTCGTTTTGATGATACAGATGATGCTGAAATTGATTGGATTTATGTTTTTCCTTCGATATAAACAACAAGAAATCTTGATGATCCAGAGGGGCATCAACAAAACATAGTCATAGCCATCCATATAATAATATCTCGTCCACCTTGGACATATATTCATTCCACCCCTGGACAGAGTGAATTGTCAAAAAGTTTGTCGTGAAGTGGTCATCTGTGACGTGAGGATATATAGGACTGCTGCTGCTGCAGCCCCCACCTTATTCTAGATATTGGGCTGGGCTCCCCAAAATTACCATAATAATTATAACAATGCGAATGCGAGCAGCAACCTCATAAGTGGCAGGTTGAAATGTAGTGGTTATGTTAACTCCAATCCCTCATTATATTCCAGTGGATGGTACTTAAAAAATTAAGTCAGAAAATTTTGCTGTTGTGGTTTTGAGTTTTGTTGTGTGTCTAAGAAAATTAGCATTCCCATATATTTTTTTTTACAAACACAAGCAGCAAGCCAACCTGAATTTGCATAAGTGTTGGTTGGCAAGCGTCTCAAAAACCATTAACATGATTGTTTTATCACAGTAATCCAGAAGTAGATCATTTGAATACGCACTAAAAAGGTATATGCATATCGGCTCAAGTTTTTTAAGGCGAAAGGTCGAGTGAAGCAGGAAATAAATGGAAAAAAATGATGCCCAACCAAACCATGACGCATCCCATATTTTGATTTGATTACCAACTTCGTAGGAGTAGGCTCTTCTTAAATGTACATATGGGTCTAATAACCTTTACCCAAGTCAAGTTCGCAGTGTTCCTATTATTGCAAAACTAAATTTGGCAGAGAGGGCTCACTTGCAAGAAGTCAGCAGTTTGAGAAGGGACGACAGAATTGGAGAGAGAGAGAGAATTTTGTTGTCTCCTCATCTGCATCTTTTTTCTTTACTACGAACGAACGGAAACCTTGTTCGTTTTTTTTCTTGTTTGGTGGAGCTAGAATAAAAGTTTTTTGTAGGTCTTCAAGAGCAGGAGATGCTTCGTTAGCCAATTTTTTTTAGTTCTGTTTTTTTTTCTTCTTATATTTCCTGGCAAGATTCAAAAGTGTTTATTTTTTTCAAAAATTTTATTGTTGATTGTGCAAAGGAAATATGCGAGAAGGAGATTAAGATTGTTGGAATTTCATACATACTCCTGTTCTTTTTTTTAAAATTCGTTCCGTTCCGTCTTTGTATACCTCGTCGTCTTGTTACAATTTGCCATAGTCAATTGTATGCGTAAACGCTATAAAAAAGTGATTTGCTTTGCGAGTGCTCTACTTTGTCAACTATATAAGGATCAAAAAAAGTTGTTGCGTAAGATAAGAGATTTTTGTCTAATTACACGGGAATTCGGTTTCGTCACCACCGGGATCGTCGCAACTCAAACTCAACTCGTATAATTTTTGGAGTTACGAAACAGGATCATCATCAAATAACACAACATATAGCAGCAGTCAAGATGTGGACGCTACAGAAGAAGATCAAGCGGACTTTCAGTACCAGGTTAGATTTTTTACAAATCTGTTTAAAATCCAATAATATTAATAATAAGTATTCCCAATAATTTATATTTCTACTAAAGTTTTACCCAAAAACACAACAACTTTCCATTTTCCCTTCATTACAAGTGGAGTGGCCATATATACCCCTAAAAATATTATACATTTTTCTGATAACTCCAACACTCCAAGTCACTTTAGTGCTGCTACTGCTACTGCATTATGTTCCGCTTTGAATCACGTCTCAACCCCATTTTTCAGCCCATTTAATCACGACTATGGAAATTCAGCGAGGGGACCACCATAACTTATATTCTATATCTTTTTACATTCTTTAAGGCCACCTTTCTTCACAGCATTTTAATTAACTTTTTTTTTTCTCTCTCTCTCTTCTGGTCAAGTCAATGTACAGATTTATGTGCAGGAGCAGCAGCAAACACCACCACCACCACTCATTTTACTTAAAATATACATGGTAATTTATTGCTCTTTGGCATTGTCTCCCAAAAACAGAGTTTTTTCAACAGAAAACAGTACTTCATTAAAGTAGCAATTAAATGTCGTGTGTTTCTGTACACAGCCGTATTGACTGGCTACCTGAGATCCTGAGCTACATTTTTCCTCGTTTGGTTAGTCCAACTCATTTTACGAACAAAACTGCAGTGTGTTCTATTCCATCTAGGTATATCATCAGCATGTGCTAAACCTCCCCCTTTTTTTTATAATTTATTGTTTTTAGTGTAATGTGCGTAAAGGGTTACCGAGTGAAAATTAATAGCTCATCAACATCACCCAGTGACATTTTACAAGAGTAATACATTCTCCCCAACCCAACAATGAATGGGAGCTGTCTATAGCCTTTTCTAAACGCTCAATTAACTTTTTATTTTATGGAGTGTGTGTGCACTCATAGGATTTTAAAGGTTGTATATTCTCTGCTATATATGCACAGTGCACTTTACTCTGACTCTGAGAGAGACTGATTAAATTAATAATTAATTTTGATACCTACATATATTATTAGCTGTGCATGCAACTAAACTACCCCTTCATACATGTATTGGTTATGGTTATAGGGGCTGCTGGCGTGAAGGTTTCTGGATCAATGGATTATATTTTTAATAACTCTTTGAATATTCTATTATATTATTACACTTTTCATTCCGCTACTGGCAATGTTATATATCGTTTGTCGTTAAAAAGGACTTTAATTTTTAAAAAGTGAATACTAAAATGTGGTAATGAGCGATACGGCTATACCACAATGCAATGCCACAACGATTAGTTTTACAGGTGACAAGGGAATGTGTCTAATGTGAAGTAATTACTTGATTACTCCGAGAAGGCACGAGAGCATTGTTATTACAATATAATTCTTTGCAAAAAAAATTTAATTCTGTATGGCATGAGTGATTGGATGTTGGAAGGAAATTAAGTCTGACGTTTCAGTTTTTATGGTCCTGTTTTAATTGTGCACTTGTCAACTGTCACAAACTTTTTAAAAATAGAGAAAATTATTGCTTTATATGCGCAATGCTCTTTCTTCGGGGTGGTTTAAGTGACCACTTGAGTGAGGTACAGGTACTACAACAGGTATTTTAAGGGTGACATGCTGACAAGTTTTTTTTATTAAGTTTATTTCTACCCCAATTTGAATATTATTATTATTGTACAGTAGCAGTAGCAGCAGTCCGTTTCGATAAGAAAAAAAGCTTCTTCTGCTGACCTGGGGTATGTCAATCACCCAGCGAAATCGAGGCGCACACACAGCAACAGCATATAACAACATAAAAAAATGTCTTTATTACTACACACATCCCCAACGGAAAGTAGTAGAAGCTTCCTAGTGATTAGAAAAATAAAATGGCCAAGTTGGGCTGACTCACTCTCTTCTTGTGAGCATACATAGATACATGTTCATGGTGGCGTATGCGTATATGGCTTTTTCCTATTTTTCTGTGACAAAACACAAATTTAAAAAGATTTGCATGCAATAGGCACCTGCCATATAGTCGTTTTATGACTAGCTGCACCGCTACAACAGAGATAACTCGTCTCTCGAAGTCGTCTTATCTCATTCATTCATTCTTGTTCAAAACGTTCAATCCCCTCTTGACATTTTTTTTTCTTTGGGAAGAAAATATAATCACCATTTTTTGTACTCTATTACTCTATGCATAAAAACATCCTCCTAACGTGAAAAAACGTTTCAAAGACCGAATGACTTGATGATACAGTCTTCTTCTTGTCTGACGTCTGTAGTGCCACCATAGTCATCATCAGCATAATTGGTAGTAATGAAGTGAAAACATATTATGTGTTCTTTTCATTGGGGAAAAATGCATAATGAAAAGAAGAAAATGGGAATGATTGTATTGGCAATTTGCAACAATGTGCTTGGCTTTCTGAAGAAAAAAAAATACACATTTTTTGAATAGAGCGCAGAGCACTCAATATGGAATATATAATTTCTTTTTAGATAAATATATTTTTGCGTACAGAGGTTGCCAATATAGAGTATAGAGAGCACGACAAAGAAGGTTGTATTGTTTGACTCATTCCCCGTTATTGTTAGCTCTTGATGAAATAAAAATACTTAGGTATAACTATTCTCTACTACTGACTTCACTGTGCGGTTTTGCGGCCTTGAGCTAAACCACACAGCAGTAGGTGGCTGAGTGAACTAGATTTATGAATCTTTTTAGTTGCCTTTTCACAATACATTCAATCTCATCACTTGTTTTCTCGAGGAGATCCATTGAATTGAATGGAAATATTTTCAATAAAATTTGCAACAAAAAAAAAGAAGTGAATCTGATCGAAATCAAGTGACGGAGGGGAGAGGAGAGCATGCTGCGCACAAGAAAAAAAATAATAAAAAAACTTTATACCCCTGGCATCATCCATTTCCCCTACCGCCTGACGCAGTGTGAGGTTGGTCGGTTGGTTGGTGAGGGATATATGTATACTATGAAAAATGAAAAAGTGCATTGAAAACTCAAGGGGATATGTGGTGGCGTGCCGTAGTATTTTTAAAAGCTGCAAAAATGAATTGCATTTAGGGGTCCAAGAACGCGACGCGACGCGAGATTTATGATGAGACACTTTATCAGTGACACGAGAGGTGATGAAGGAAAAGAATTGACTAGTGTAGATTAGGTAGACCAGGTGTTTTTATATACGTACTTACATGTGGTTATCACTCCACTTTCAATTTTTACACGAGCTAATAGCATCTCACAGGTTTTTGTTTGTTTTGAGGTGCATTGTTTCGCAGGTTGATCTGATCTACATGATGAATAACTAACTATATGGGCCAAAATGGCATTTAATGTGATCACCCTAATCAAAACATTATCTTTGTTCCTGTGACATTTTAAATGCCGTCCTTCGCTCTACTACACAGACGGATCACAACCTTGACGAGAGAGAGAGAGAAGAAAAATAAAAAACGATTTCGTATAGTTACCTAACTCATATGTCACCTTAAAAATGCAAAAGTTTTCGTTAGGATACATATCGAAGACCAATTTAATATCTATTCATCTTGAGGAACCGCTCGCTCGCCCGCTCACTCACTTGAGGCAATTCAAGTTCACGCCATATTTTGACCTTAAGGCTTTGTTATATTATTTTTCGAATCAAAACGTTATTACAGGGAGCGCACACACCTGTCTCCTTCGCTTTGTCGTGATTTTAGCAAAATATCAATATATTTTTCAAAAAAACAAAAAAAAAAGAATTTCCCTTTCGTGCGAACAACTTTCAGACCAGATTTTCACCATAAAAGCAGTAATAATAATTGGAGTCATTTATCGTGATGGTCGTGTGCACTCTACATTTGCGGTGTGCACTGCACAGGATATATGCAAGAAAAAAAAACATTTTTTTTGAGACGATAGGGTGACAAGGCTGAAACCAGATTGGAGGATCAGATATGACCTGATTTTTATGCACATTAGTTAGGTATAAACGCTCCTAAGAGCCTGTGACAATGGATCTGTATGGACTGTAAAGTGTCAAACGGCTCACGTCTCATCTAATTTATTATGAAAAACATGAGTTTAATTGCCACCACACCGCCGCCGTGCCGTGGTTCACTGTTATGTCAAAAAAAAAACTTTCAAGAGAAAGGCAAAAATTGAAATGGGAGATTTTCAAGAGAAAAGCATTGACCCTGATGATGAGTGTAGAATCAGAGAATACAGTCGTAACGGAGTATAGAGTTCGGTCTCGTGCAAAGAAATGAGTTAACTGGTGCGGTTTTCGTGGTGCAGGCTGCAGGTTGCTGACATACACCTCTAAAAAAAAGTTGACATGTGTGATAAAAGCAAATAATAATTCATATACCCCAACTGCCAACTTGAATTACTTCTTTTGTATATGGGCTCATCTCATGACTCATACTCTTTGGTCGCAAGTCGGCATAAGTATTGCAAATATAGTGGATATAGTGATTGGTTTCTCCGCATTTATAATTTTTGGTTTGGTTTATTATTTCCAAAGAAATTAGCACTAATAGCGCCGAATTTGTAAAGTTTTTAATGTGCGCAATTAGGATTGCATTCTCTGGCAGCCAAAGAGAGTCATTTTGAAGAGCATTATTTGCGTCTCCTCGGGTTATATTCACTGTGGTGGTGGAAAGAGGCTCATTTGTTTATAGAGCAAATATAATATAATATACCATATAGACCAAAAAAGTTATTTCCATCCTTATGATAATAATAATAGAGGGGCTTACGTAACCCTTTTTGTTGTTGTTGATGGGTTTGTGCGTGGATGGGATGCGAATAAAAGTGAAGTGTGGAAAGAGAGGAGAGATGTTGTTGGAGATTAAGAAGCCCACTAGACGGGATTTTGTAAGGCGAAAAAATTTCGTGCAAATTCATCAACCCTGCTGCCTGTGTGCAGATCATCACAACAATAAAACGGTGTATAAAAATAAAAATGCAACGGGGATGATCATGGTGGTGGGGACGGGGACGACGACGATGATGATGATGACAGTAAGTAGTAACGAAGAAAATGCGCGATTTTTTTTTTTTGAGGAATGACGATGTGATGATGATGGTAAAGTTTGACTGACAGACTGAGCCAATTTTCTGATGAATGCTTACAAACATAAACACCTTAATTCGGCTATATAGTGCCAGGTGTGCTCCATAACAAAACAAAAAAAATGGCAAAAATTTGAAAAGAAGAATTCAAATGGGGATGGACAGTGGTTATATATACACACTTTTGTGTGTGTGTACACACACAGGTAGTGTGTTCGAATAAGGTTAGTTTTTGTACTCAGTTGCACAAAATAACATCATAATCAGCAAACTAACATCATCGCGCATTTTTTGGGATTGCATTGCAGTCAGTATATTCGCATTGCATTGAGTCATTAGCCATTTATGGAGTTAGGACTTTTCTAAGGGAAAAAATTGGACATAATTGTGTTGCATAAACGGAGCACTTGAGATGGTCTTGGGGAATACTTTTATGGACATATGCTGTGAAGAAGACGATGTTGATAAAAGTGATCTTTTTGAACAGAAAATGGGGATAACATTTAGGCCAACCTGAGGATTTGAGACAGGTTATATACATATATATATAAATATATCCATTTGTCTTCTTCTTCCATCCCTGTAATCCGCGGCCTGCAATGTTTGGTAATAACGAATTGATAGAGATTGTATTTATATTGTAACGCACGAATCATGCTCGATTTATATAACTTTATTTATTTCGGTAGTAGTCTAACAATTTTGTCGATTTACCAGTGTTTGGTGGTTTCAAGTTTCAAGAGTACAGTTTGCCAAATTCTATATTGTTTAAGTACATTTTTATTATATACATTAACCTAATATATTTAGAATATATTCGTGCATTTTTAAAGGTAAATGATGCCGACACAGAACTGGTATAGTATTTTTTTAAAGTAATTTCAACACATGCAATACGATGATTTTCGTCTGAGAAGTTGTGTTTGATATTAAAGTCGCTTTTAGAATATTTCATATTCCGACCAATTATCTGAACAATAGATAATCTGGAGGACCCGATTTCTAGTTGACGTTGATAAGTTAAAATGCTAAGAAATGATGTAGTTTGTGTGCGAAAGGGTATTTCCAACAGAAAAATTTCAGTTTCCGTATGCATTATTACTATTACAATATTGTTCCAGCTCACGATATCAGTTGCTAACTTGCCGTGTGGGTTATCCACCACACATAATAATTCAAAAACAGGAATGGTTATATAGTTTGCCTTTTTGGTTGCTTTCATATTTAAAAAAATACCTGCGTAGCGCATTTGTTTCAATTGGTTTACTATCCGAAAGCTTTTTGAATTTAATTTACACCAGGAAGCTGAAGCTGCGGCTATTCAATCAGTAGCAGCGAGCCAACTATTCTGTCAACACACAATCATCACTCTTTGCGTAACAACTATCTTTTTTAAAAAAAAATCCCAAATTCGCACTACATTTGACTACACGCTATCACAATAATAGTCAGTTGTTAATAATCCATAATCTGTGTTCGCTTTGTTCAATGCCTTCATTTTTCACCAGAAAAATTATTCTTCCGTGCATATTGTGTGGGACTGGGACTGGGGGAGCAATCTTGCAACAAAACATATACCTATATATCTATCCATCTACCTGTGTGACGACGCATCCTGAAAAAACAGTTTTTAAAAAATTTCACTTCTCCTTTCATCCTCATCAAATCAACTTCATTCATCAAGACAAAAATTACGCTGATGAGTTATTATATATATATGACGACGATATCACCAAAGTGCCTAGATGGACACGGTAATGTAAGCATCACCCAAGCAAGCACGCAGTGTGCGTATATGTGTACCACCACCATCACAACCACCGAAAGCGCAGGCAGGTGCATTCATAGAAAAACCACTTTGTTACACCATTCCCATATTATCTCGACTAAAAAAAATTAGCCAGTATTGTACCCACTCTCCTTATTGCTCTCCCTTTAATTCCGATGCCTTCAAGCTCGAAAAATTTTTCTCACTCTGATTTTTGCTCAGGCATTATCCCATTGCACTGCCTGCTCCTCATTAAATCTTATTATTCGTAATGTTTTAAATGATTCCATTAGAAGAAAAGGGAACCGTAAACCCTTTTGTAATAAGGGATAATATTTCTAATGTCTTTTTGAATGCTCTTTTACAATTCAATGAATGAAATGCATATATGCACGTAAAAACTGCTCTACAACTACCGGAGACATAAAAGGGAGGCAAAAAATACATCAATCTTAACATTTTTTGTTTCTCCTTCTTCTCTTCTCCTCACTCGCTCAGTCTGACTCTGCCTGATTCTTCTGTATTGGGTATACGTATGTATATTCGCTGAAAGGGATGATGTGTGAGATGTGGTCCACTTGTAAAACACTCTCCTCGTAAGTAATAATAATAAAAGGAAGGAAAAGTGAATTAAATACTTGTTGATCACTGACCAAATCACAAAACTGTTCTGCTGTTACATATT
Organism: Dicranocentrus wangi; assembly: GCA_036850665.1. NCBI lineage: Eukaryota > Metazoa > Arthropoda > Collembola > Entomobryomorpha > Entomobryidae > Dicranocentrus > Dicranocentrus wangi. The sequence continues at coordinate 4,592 of JAANSN010003802.1, read as the reverse complement.
TTATTATTTTTTTTTATTTGTTAAATGTGTGTAGCCCAAACCAGCTTATAATGCTTTTAGCAGGGGCATTGCACCAGCCTCCAGCGTACACAAAATATGTATATTTTATGCATCCCATTTTTAAAAGGTACTTTTTCCCCATGAATGACTCATGCATGCGCCATGTGCAGCTTTCATATATTATGCCCGAGCTTTTTGGTGTGATGTGATGATGTGATTAATTTTTGGTATATCTTATACCATCAAAAAAGCGATATCAAAACATAAAATGCTCTTAAATTGCAATAGTACATAGAAAAGCTCTTATATTGGACATGACATGAGATGAACTGAACTGAGCGCGTCCAACCACACTCAATCTCGAATAATGTTTTGAGGGATACATAAAAGATACAAGAGAGCTAAGCTAAAAGTGAGATTTTGTTAGATTAAGTCGTTTTACACGATAACACCACCACCTATATTGGTTATTGTGTATTGATTGTTGTAAAGGGAGTTAGTTGATGGTTGATTGTCTTTTCCTCATTCTATTGTTTCTCTTAATTTGTCGATTGATCCCCAATAATTACAAAATGTGCAAAAACAATTAGCTGCAGGCAGGCAGGCAGGGTACACAGACACGAAATCTTAGGAAAGTGGCGATGAGGAGGTGGGGATTTATTTGGGGATGTAATTGACACCATAATTTTTACATGAGTAATCCGCATTCCTTCCTTGCTTCTGCGCGAAGCGAACCGACTACCCCTTTCGTTCGACTTGCCATAGTTGCCATTATGAAATACTGAGAGTATTCCGTCAACCCGTCTTTCTCAAACTGTCACCCGTCCCAAGTGTCACTGTCACACGGGTAATAATATGACGTGGTTGAGGTGGTTGGACATGGAAAAGTTTATCATTTATCTCCGTATTTTTAACGTCACATACGCAACATGCGTGCGTATAATCGCGATCGTTAATCATTGAATAATGTGTATTTCTCCGCCTTTTATATTCAAAGTAAGATCGCTGGGTGGCACTCATTTTTGGAGACATTGTACCTGTACTATGTCTGTGCGTGAACTAAATCGTGGTGATGTAGTAAGGTGGTGGTAATGCGTAATGCATGTAATCTCGCTCAAATCTCATTTTTCTATTTGTCCACTAACGGATTGCGCACAGGAGTATACATACACTGAACACACACTGTACGTGACTGTCAAGATGTAGGAAGAGCATTGTATTATTTTTAAAGGGGTTTTGGAGTTTCATGATGAGGAGACGCGTGATGTAATGATTGCAAACCAGCAACAGGTTGGGAGCAGCAGGGCTCTGTTTAACAAAATGTATCTCTTATTGGAACATTTATTGAGGAAATAGTTTTTTTTTACTTTGGGAAAATCAATTAATCGCAGCGTTGGAAGAAATGAGAGGGCAACGGGTAGCGCATGTTTTAGACGCATAATATGCTGTATTTTAACGGTAGAAAGTTTTTAATTTAGCTGCGGGTTGACATCCAAATAAAAAGATACAACCCTCGGACGATTTAAGCATAGAAATTCGGGACTATAAGTAAGCAAGGGAAGAATTTGTTTGCGACTTGCGGACAAACTGACCATATTGTAGCTTACAATGTATATACAAAATAATATTCATGAGTAATATGACTCACAGGCCTGTAGACAGCGTAATTGTCTCAAGTGCAAACGTAAACAATGGAGGTGAGGTGCCTGGTGGTGGGTGTGGTAGATTTATGATTTCCAACTTTTTCCTATTCATTATCTCTAATCTCCCCCACGTTGGGAGTTACGGAACTGTGCTAACACGAGCAATTTTATGCCCCTAAAGGGAGACAAACCCCCATCTGGAGGGTATACGACAACATGACGTTATCCCATGCAAAAAAACACAAGTGGTCACTCAAGTCATTTGTCGCAAGTCAATCAAATCCGCAGGCACGCACAACAAATACATTTTTGTTTCCCTAATAATCCAAAAAAAAGTTGTATACCCTTTGGTAGGAAAAGTTGTAAATATAAAAAAAATCATAAATATGACTTCCCAAAATGCAAAATATCGTCGTATCTTGATTCACAAATTCACCCAAAATATATATGCGCACACGCATTTTAACGCATATTTATTCATTAGCCCGCATAATGCAGACAATTTTTGCCCTAATTTATCACGATGCATATATCAGTGTGTTGATGATGGCGATGGGACAAAAATTAGGGTAAAATATGTTCGGCTTCCTTTTATCGATGGAATGACATTGACTACCTATATTACAATTTCTTTTCAAGGTGAAAATTCCCAATTGATGGTGATGGTTGGTAGCAATAATATGTGTAGAGAGCTTTCTTGTCAAATTTTTTTTTTCATTAGCTCCAATCACATCAATTTTCCATTATATATCCTCAAGTTCAAAGTCAAAAATATTTCCCAAGTCCAGAGAGAGAGAGAGAGAGAGAGAGAGGAGAGACGTGTGTGTATGGTCTTCCGGGAAGTGGCAATTTGGTAAATTAGCAGAATTACCTACATGATTAGTGTTTTGGCATATAGTTTTGGTGGTGGTGGCTCCGCGTGCTTGACAGTTGGACAGACATTTAGACAGATGAGCTCCATACAAAACGGCCGAGTGATAAAAAAGCATAATATTATATATTTATTTTCCTTTTCACATCCATCCCTCTCTCGCCTTGCATTAACAAAACAGCAATAAATCTCCAGCAACAAAAATTCCTGCCGTCACTTTTTTTTCTTCTTCTTCTATCCGGCTAGCAAAAATCCCTTTTCAAATTATTCCTTTTTGATTATTACCATTTTACAAAGCATGTTATATATTATGTTATATGCTGCGTCGTCTCTGCCTGCATATTATTTCCCTTTGGTTTGCTTCATACTACCTTGTTGTTGCAAACATAATCATCATTATCTCCAGAGTATAGTATCAGGTATCAGCAGAAAAATCCAGATCTTTAATAGCACCCACCACCACCACCACCACCACCACTACCACCGTAGTATTATATTATATTTGTTGGTAGTATATAGCTGCTGCTCATCAGCAGCAGTAGCAGCTCAGTCTCATCATCAACCCGGTTTTTTTTCTTCACTCTGGCATCATCATGCAATTGAAAAGGGAAGCGAGCAATTGATCATCAAGGACATACATACACAACAAGAAGATGGGTAAAATATTTCCAGATGGATAATACTCCTCCTCCTATTGCTTGCTTGCTCCGTTTCGTTCAATGACCTTCAAGGACGTGTACGATTGATGAACTCTTAAAAATCCACCGCCTGATCGCCATTACACACACACTGACTTGCTGTTGAGAAAACAATATTTTTTTTTCGGAAAAAAATAGGAATGTTATTATGAATTGAATAATATAACACTTGCATCTTCCTTTGCAAACACAATGACATCCTGGACTCATTTGCATCCCCAGAGAGTGTTCCCTCCTGTTATCGTGAAAACATCATGCGACAACATTCTTATTGGGATCCATCTATCCGCTGGGGAATTTGGTGAACGGTGAACCTCCCACTTTCCCAATATTTTCCATAGTACATAATTCGTTTGAAGTCAAAAAACATCCCGTCTTTTACCTTTGGAACACACACACACACAGTGAGTGAGTGATATTATTGTAACCTTCATGGTCAACTTCTTGTTGTAGCAGTAAAATTTTCAATCCTGTTTTTCACAGGTAGTCGTAGTCTAATTTTAGACCGGTAAATAAAATTCCAAGGACATGCAGGTTTTCTCTGGCTCCATACTCGAGCTGGGTTGAAGGTTTAATAAAGAGCCTGAAAGGAAGGAAAAAGGATTGTTGGTCGAAGACGATATTATTCAAATCTTCAAATCCAGCTTACCGACACACAAAATATATCGATATTTTACCTGTAGAGAAAATGTGGAGTGGTTCAGACGAAAATCCAATATCCCAAGGACTACCACAGCAGCCGTACAATATTCCTCCCGTGCTAAAGGCTTTAAGTTTAAGTAACCAGAAGGATTTTACAAATAATAATTTTTAGAAACACACCTTAAATTGTCTCTTGTCGCGAGAAAGTTTCTCCTCTTGACTGAGGTTTTGTGATATAATCCTTTATATTATTATGTTTCACACAAACTGTGTGCCACTGACTGGCAGCTATACTGACTGAGAGAGAGGTGCCTCTAATGAATCCATATTTTATTTTTGAGGTACGTACGTACGCACGTACCCATGCAGGCATCATAAAATTCGTGGAATGCTCAGCATTTAGGTGAAAATTTCAATCAACAACCAAACCAATTGATTTTTCTCATAAATACGTAATCACGGTTTCCCAACCGTGTCGGCTTCTTTTCTCAGTAAATTACGCACACACTGTGTCTGTGGGGTGAGCCACTGTAAATGTGACGATCTGGTTACATAAACTCCTCCTGGTGATTGATCATAATAATAATCATGTTTTATCACGTGTAGACACGTCCTTTAAAAAATCAGTCAGTCAGTGAGCGCGGTATATATGGCACTTGGCACTTGGGTTTATTGAGTGCACAAAATGTATCACACAAACTTTTACTATTTTGATGACTAGCTGAGAGAAGGAGATCG
>JAANSN010003801.1:0-17160 GCA_036850665.1 Dicranocentrus wangi | reverse complement strand
TCCAGTTCCAGTGAAATCAACAGAGCAATTTGATTTATTTTTTTTACAACTTGTAACACTTCAAAAATAATATTTTTTAAATGACTGTGGTAATCAAAATAGTACATTTCAGGGACTTGCATTGAAATCGCCGAGGAATTTTCTCTGAATTATTGAATTATATCGAATACTATCTAATACATATACCATGCATAAAGGATTCATCAGCATGAGTCAGGCTGCAGTTGATAGAGTTCGCTGAGCATTACACGAATTTATACGATCATACCACACAAAAAACCGATAATCGATTATATCGATAGAAAAACATGGATTATGGGTTTCAAAATGAAGTTCGTTTCTTAATTGTATTTTTGTCTAAAACTAACAAGTTTATTTCATACGAGTATTCGTTTTGTCAGATTGAGATTGAAATCTTATTTGAAGATGGGACAGAGTAAATAGTTTATCTAACTGACAGAAGCAATTTCCAAGATACATTTTTTGCACAGTATAATGCCTGGCTCACGACGAACGAACCACTCTTTCTAAACATCAGATCCTTCCTAAGGCACAACAAGGGATACGGATAATCGACCCGAGAAGGTGTTTCCCTGCCTGTCCTCAGTACAAGTCATATTTGTTTACCCTGTGCTCTCCTTGCTCATGCAGCCCAGCCACAAGACATAATTCTAACCTTTTTACCTTTGAACACGAACGCAAAAGTGTACAATTTCCAATTTCCTTGTTTGTACTTATTTGAAAACAACACCCTCAAACATGACCACAACTCTATTATCGCGGTGTAAAATGGCTAAAAATAAGAAATTCAATAACTCTAAACTAAACTGCCTTCCCTAGCGGAAGTAAACATTGAATGCTCAGTGCAGTGGAGGTATATGTCAAGTCGGACCTGCATTTCAATAATCCTTCTCAAATTTCACACTTGTTAACCATGCCATACATATTATTATTATTACCAAAAAACATCCATCCCAAATCCCAAGCAACTCTGACTGCTCGAGATTAACTCATTTTCAGCTTGGAGAGTCAAACAAGTGTGACCACTTGGTATTATAAACGGAAGGTTCATGCAAGCACTCTGTGAGAAACTACAGTGCCCAGACTTACTGTGAGTGTTGAAGAACATGAGGAAATTGGGAAATTCTTTTAAAAATTAGTTCAAGTACAAAAACTCATATCCTGGCCCTTCATGCGGAAAACAAGGGTCACAGCCGACACAACATTTTCCTCCGATCTATGTAAACTTTAAGCTTGTAAGTTTAGGCATATCATATTTCAGATGACCACTTGTCTTACGACAACACGGTTGGCTTTGAGAAATCTGTGAGAAACGCAAGCTCCCATTCGACACAAGTTCTGTGGTTTTGCATATATCTGTTTCCGAACCAGTCGATATCGTGAGAAAAATCTAGGGAAGCAAACACATAATAATATATATATGTTTTTGGTGTTATGACACATCCGCCTGTCAATGCCCAGCTGCTCATGTGCAAAATATTCCAGTGTAAATTCCTTTTCACTTTTCACAACATTTCTTCCGGATGAATGAGCAGGACTGCATTGGCAATGAGTTCCATCAAAACGGACAAGTAGCTGACGGTTGCGTTCTGACTGAGGTGGAAGTACTGTCCACACTTTAAGCTGAGCCCTTGCTGTCCCTTCCACTTGACGTTGAAGTAGTAATTCCACCTGCTCCTGTTGTAGCCAAAGAACTTTGCGCGCTTTGAGGACACCAGGCAGTGGCTGAGGTCCCTCATGGACGTTCCTATCCACAGGAGATAGATTGTCAATGACACGGACCCAATCAACGCGGCTATCGCAGCTACTCCCAGGAAAACACTGACAAATCCCCAGGTACTAATTGCAAACCAGGCGGCGGCAGTGGACACGGCGAGATTCATCATGATTCCGTGAAGGTACATGCTGTTGACCAGTCTTTCAGCTATTCGATACGAGGTTTGTAAGCCAATGTACATTCGGAGTGTGCTTCTTTCCGTTGCACCAACGCGTTGTAAGCAGCGGATTCGATATTGAAATGTGAGACTGGACAAGGTGCCCATGAACAGCACCATGGCCCCTGTTCTCAGAAACTCCGCTAGGACAATGGACTCACAGAGGAAGGCGACCAGGTGGGAGAGGAGAATGGAGGAAACACTCCTTTGAAATGGGTTCGGAGAGAAAAGCCGTTCCAGAGTGAGGCAAAACGGGTCCATCTCATGATACACGACAAAAAATGACAAAGGAATCCCCATCAGAATGGCAGCGAGCATGTAGTAGCACAGGAGGAGTCCAGCAATGTCCACTTTTTCTTCACGCTGGTCTTCTGTGTCATTGGCTACTTCAAAACAAAATTACCTGACAATTAATTTCCTCTAAAGTGTAGTTGCTGTGGACCTAATGGTCATCATAAACTTGATAGTTGATTTACCTGCTTCCAGTGCTGTCGTCATGTAGTTAAATATCCTGACGAACTCTGGACATTTCAAGATGATCCAACTGGATGCCACCTCAAATATCAGAATGAAAAGGAAACAAACGGAAAATACCAGTCTGAAAATGTGATGCTGCCTGAAGGGCAAATAGAACTCTTCTGCTAGATAAAAAGCACAAGATGGAAGGGCGATTCCAATCACAAAGATGTGCTGCACGAACCATGGAACAAGTTTCCAGAAGGAGCTCTCCAGTTGTAACCTAATGGAACTGTCAACCTCCTGCTCCACCTTGATTATAAACGGGTACATTTTTGCGAAGGTGGCGTTATACATTGCTAATGCCCGGGATAAGAGCGGAGTAACAACTTCGGACGCCATCATGAACGCAGTGGCAAACAGGACAACAAAACAACTGTACCCGTTGGAAATATATTTAGTAAAAATAAAGTCTCCGCTCGTCATCCGATGTTGATGTTATATGATTCTATTGGCCCTGTTGACTTAAAAACAGTTTTTGTTTTGGTTCGATACATATCAGCAAATAGGAAGGCCGAAGGTAGATATATATTGTTCCGTCGTCCACATAGGCTCACAAACACATATAGGTATAGACAGCTAAACGACATCAGTTTCTTCGTAACGAGGTATTTCCTCAATTACAATCCCGAAATTGATACGCCTCCGCTTTCGCCAACTTTAATGGTTATTCACAACAAGGCAAATCGCAAGTCAATACTTTAATATTGAAAGTAGGATGATTTACAACAGCATTTATTGTGGATGGCGAAGCAAGTACATACAATTCATACAACATGCAGGTATTTAAATGGGAAGCAAAGTTAATTAAAACTTCCTTTTGTTATACTAAATACCGAATTACCTGCGTAAAAATTATTGTAAGCGGGGACACAATCCGAGTCGCCATTCTTATTCTTCGCTTATAGTTGGGACTGGAACTGAAGTTCAAGTTCAGTAGCCCGCATACATATCATAATTCTAGCTTAGCTTCCCATCGTATGCGTCATAACTTCGCTCAGATGGACGCGTAAATTGTATAAAAATATAAATAAATTCAAATTGATTTCTTTAGGTTTGGATTTTCATTTAAGTACTTTTGAACACCGTGAGTAATCTCCAATAGATCTAGAATTGTTTTAATTTTTGCATAGCGAAATCGATCTATCTTCAGAAAACATGCACCTGTTATTTCATAAATGCTACTCAAGCCGCAAGTCAGGCAGAATCCAACTGCATACATATCAAATCAACTAACAACACTATAACACAACACGATATATCTTTCTGTGTATTATTGATTTGAATTACATATTATTCCGTATTCGGAGATTTCCTCCTCGTTTCAGCGATGAGTTTGCGGTCAATTTATTCGGAAAGTGGTGTTAGGATTAGCATTCGAATGGATCAAGTGGTTGATAAAAAAGCTGAAGAGAGAGAGAGAGAGAGAGGCAATACTTCTGTTCTATCTAAAAACCCTAGCTCTTCTTCTTACTTATCCATTGCGGGCGATGAGGGAGATGCCATGTGTCAATTTCAATAATAGCTTGTGAAATGAGACCTTTTTCCAAAGTGGCTTTTTTATCCTCTTTCCATTCAGCATTGTAGTAGCTACCTCTACCCATCCTCAACTCCGCGAGGAACAAAACGGGGAAAACATTTTAGCCAAATGAAATGGTCCGCTGACAGGAGGAAAAATTGGTAAAAAGTCTTTTCTCGTTGTTACTTAAACACTACCACAAATTCACTCTGATTTCCTCCCCAAAAAAGAAAAAAAATAGTGTAAAAAATCTCTCTCTCCGAGGCATCCCCTCAGACACACTCGATCACCACGAGAGAGAGAGAGAGAGACTTACATTTTTTTCCTAAAAAAGTGGAAAAAAGCCATTTGTACCGTTTCATATTACAACTCAAGTCACTTGCAAACTTGGAGGGTAGTTGTGTTTTCATGATTTATATTTTTCTAGCCAGATTTCCAAGAGGATACGTATTTCCGAGCATTCCAAATTGGTCCACTTCATTTCCACTAAGTGCAGCAGCAGTTCACCAGTCTGACACTGGCACTCTGGCTCTTTCGGCTTGCAATTGCAATTTATCGACCATTTTAGAACAGAAAACCAAAAGTGTAAGTAAACCACCTGCCTGCCTGCCTGCCTTACAATTTGCTCCCTGGATTCAAATCTCTTCCTTTTCTTCTTCTTCCCCAATTTTCTCTCTCAACTACTCAATAAGTCAACTCCGTTTTGAGAAGACGAGAAAAAAAGCAATTCTATTTTTTTTTCATTTGGACAGGTGAAGGTTTCTAGATTGAAAAATTAAGACCTGTGTTGTAATAGGCTCATCTCATTTGAATGAGAGGACGTGACCACTCGGACCTCTCAAATGAGCATCTGGATAACAAGGAGCGGGCTACTGTGTAAATGCAATCATCATAATCACTCACCTTCAGGGGGAAAAAACTGGTCGGCTTGTCCTATTGCTCCTCCGTCCTCCACTTCTCTACTCCAGCAGCCATGAGCATAACTCATTTTTTATTAGAACACTAAACACCAGCAACCACACCACCACTAAATAATTATGTAATAACTGTAAGCATATCAGCTTTTGGTTTCTTGCTCCTCCAATAATGCAACAACAATTTCGTAATTACACGATTTTTTCAGAGTAGGAGGACTAGTCAAAAACCCTGAGAAAATGGTTGAGAGAGAGAGAGAGAGAGGATTTTTTTCTGGAAAGATTTTGTTGGATGGAGAGATGGAATAACACCCAACTTGAATTTCATGATGACCTTTGCAACCGTAAATCTGCCAAGTTTATTAGCATGCATCTGGCAGGTTGAGCAGGCCGGGCGGAGACCGGGAGCAATTAGTATTTACCTAATTTACATATCATGCACTCCTCATACTCGACTTCCCAACTGGGAATAACTGGAATCCAATCTGGCGAGTTCAACCACAGAGCAGCTAGTTCTCCATACTCTGGCTGTGCTGATGGAGTTGGCGATAGCGAACTGGAGGAACAATTAAACCGATTTTGGGATTCGATATCCAAACAAAAGTCAACTTTGATTCCTGGGGGATCAACCTCGTGTCCTGGCCCGCAAATCGGAAAAATGAACACAAAAAAACCACGACGAGCGACTAGCTCCAGTTGCATGTATTTGTGTGGTTGTTTTGTGCCCATTCATCACGGAAAGATGATGGATGAGAGCATCTGCTCTTCTGCCTCTGCCTTCTGTATATTATGCCGTCGAGGTGGTGGTGGTGTGGTGTTGGTGGCCACACTGGATTCGCAAACAGGAAATGTTATGTGCTCGATCGTGTCTCGGCTGACACAAGAAACAAATGTGGGTCGTGTCATCGTTCCCCATTCATTGTCTTCAAAGAGTACACACAACCAAACCAACAACAACAACCACCTTCCCCATTCCATCCACTTCCACCTCGACTCGACGCGACAAAACAAAACGGGTTAGTTATTTGTCTGGAGAGCTGAGCTGGCTGGATAGAGATAAAATGACAATAACAAACTTGTGTACATTTCATTGCTCCAAAAGCTGGTTTCTGGTCTGCGAGCTGTTGTCGCACAATGTAATTCTATTTCATCCTTTTGTCTTGCCTGATAATTTGATGGTGGTTGGAACAATGTGCGGCCGTGTTTTCCAGGGGAAGTGCTACGGTTTTTCCGTGTGAAGATGAAGATGAGATATTATTATGTGAGCTCTCTCTCTCTCTCGCTGGCTGGATGCATAATCCTCAAATTGCAACTTGTTCCCCTGTCTAGTCCTCATCCTCCTCCTATTTGTCTTTGACTGTTTGTTTATACTCACTCTGAACTGCTATGAACTGGAAGGTGGTAGTCGGCTGGGTACGGTGGTGGTGGAAGACAAAAGGTGTGATGGGAAATGTGGAAAACATCATGGACAACTTTGGGGATTCATATTTCTTGATTTGTTGTCACTCCAGTGGAGCCAGAGCCAGCAGAGCAGAGCAGAGAAGGATTTCAGAGTTCCAACTTTATTCCAGCCAAAATATTATTATCGCTGGGAAAAAGGATTGAGGGAGAAGAAGAGAAAGAGGGATGAGATGAAGATTATTTCGTACACGGATCCAGTCATGGATCGCACTTTGTAAACAGGAGGAGGACGGTGGTAGTGCGGTGGATGGATAATCAGGCAATAAATATTCACGTTATGCAAAATGCGCCAGAGAACAAATTGAGACGTGTAGATGGGCTCTCACGCTCCACGCACAACCAGACAACATCCGAATCCGGGACTGGAAAGCAGGAGGCAATAAGTCAAAGTCGAGTTGACAATAATGTATTATATATAACGCACAAAACAAGAAACAGAAGAGCTATGCGATGCGATACATATTATGCATCGCCGCCCTCCGCTCAGCTCAGCTTTTATGATTGCAACATTAAAATTAAAAAGTGGATTTCACAACCCGGCCGTGCCGTGTGATACTACCCTCCGTTGCAAACAATAGGAATTTTACAGGAATATATAATATGATCATGTTTTGTGTGCGGCGGCGGGCCCACTTTCAATAAAATAATTCGAGTGTTTCTCGGTCTGCTTGCTCGTGTGGACATGGAATAAGCGTGTTGAGAACATCTCCTCCAGCCAAAGCCTGGTTCATTGTTCCCCCGACCGATCCGATGAAATGGCCAATTAGGGTTGTTGCACTGCAATTATGAATGCAAGCAGTAAAAATTAATTTTTGGAGATTCCTCTCTCTCTCTCTCAGTCAGTTTGGACGCAAGTGTGGCGAATGACACTTCCCAGCTCAAGAATCATTTATCGAGAGAGAGCGGAGCTCGCTGGCTGAGGGAGAGGAGTGGGGATCATATGCAAATTTTGGATAATTAAGGGTGATCACTTGCTCTCTCTCTCTTCCACTATGTTTTTCCGGAAGAGCTACACTGCATTCACATATGCATCCCTAGCAATAAAGACCATTTGGGGAATGAGACTACTCCACTCAGCTCGACTCACACTACTTCTCCCAACTTTCCGGAAAGCTTTTTTGCAATTAGCATCCGGGACGCAGAAGCAAGGCAGGCAGATGCAGGTCTGTATGAAAAACTTAACGGCTGCTTTGTTGCCAACTCCGGTTCGCTTTGCTAATTAGTCGACACTCTCCTCCGAACAGACTAGTAGTCTCCTCTACTAATCAACTTGGCTATACCCTTCTGCTTCTTATACATGCAGCCAACGACAACATGACGATGACGGACTAATTTTCTAATTTAATTACCGGCTCATCCCGTGTCGTCGTCGTCGTCATTCCCTCACTCCATGAATGGGAAAGTGACAAGGAGCTATTCTGTCTGTATATATAGCATAGGCTGCTTGCTGCTCGAACAACTCACGACGACGACGGTGTTTAAACCATATCACTCTCTGGTAGCACGTGTGCTTTATTGATGTATCATTGACAATGAGCACGGTGTGATGATGATGTCATGATGAGATGACAGTCTTAAAAAATAAACTATTTTTTCTGGAAGAGGAGCAGCGCGACTCGTTCCCTGTAAATACCGTGACATTTGACGGTAATCGGCGGCTGCTGAGCGAAAGTGAGATGTGATCAACTTTTCATTTTCAAGTGGCATCAGAATTAAATTGAGCCGTCAACTCTACTTTTCAAGAGCGTAAATCCATTTCCTTTCTGTAAAAAAATAAAATAAAGTATAGCGTGTAAAACGGGGAGTGAAGTGTGTAATCCTCTGTAAAGACTACAACCAAATAAGCACCACCGCTTGAGAAAAAAAAGTTTGTAAACGGATTTTTTATTTTATTTTAGGGAGCCCCATGAAATTCAAGAAGGAAGGGAGAAGGAAGGGGGAAAAGTTTTTTACATTTTTCAGACCAAGAAAAGTTTTGTACTTTTTTGAACTTGTTAAAATTCAGTGGATAAAGTGCCAATACCAATATACACTCACTCACGCTAAAAAATAAAAATAAAAAACTCGAAAAGAGTGGTTATGCATGGCCTAGTAGGACGATGAATGAGAGTAGGATGCAGTGTATATTTATTTTAAAAAGTGTCAGTTGTGGTTACACGTAAATGCATCGTTGACAAAAAAGTGTATTTGTAAAAGGAGGGCTCATTGGTATTCAGAGAGTGTGTGATCTATATAGAGCCGAGTGAGAGCTAGAGCAATGAAATATATGATCCACAATTGAATCCACTACTACCGCTGTACTTTCAATTGAGTTTTGTGATTGAATTGAGAGAGTGGAGCAAGTTGGATGAGGATTTAAGGATATATTATATGAGGAGGAACGCATCCTGATCAGGGCAAAGTGAACTGTATCCCAACACAACGTTCTTCTTCCCCCTCTTGTGTTTTTCACTCTGTTGATGAGGATGATGAGGATGAGCAGGAACAAGGCCGGAATTAAATGGATGAGCCATGTTATATATTACATACCTCTTAACTCAAAACTCATCTCCATCATACTCCGCCGCTCGCTCGCTCCTTCTTGTTCCCTTACATTAATGCGCATTTTCTACATTAAATACGTTGTAATCTATCTTCTCCTCTCCGGTGGGGTGCGGTGGTGGTGTGGGGTATCATCTGCGGCGGCACTCGAGCAACTTGTTCAGTCAGACTGGATCCTCATCATCATCATCATGATATGCAGCTCCCACTTGTGGTCACCCGGCTCTCAGCTGTGCTCCACACTAAACCCCAGTTCATCTCATTCCCTTCTTGATTCCCCACTAAATCAAGGGAAATTAGCTAAAACAAGTTGTGACACTGCTAATTGCACCTCCAGCTCCCTCCCTCCATCCTCCACCACCTCCCTTCCTTCTGGCTGGAGAAATGGGCTCCTCGCTAGAGAACAAGATTATTATTATCAATTTCACTGGATTTTGACTGAGTTGGGGCAACCCGACACACTTTGGAATTCCGTGACAGGCGGACGGACGACGGAAGTAGTTTCGTAATAAATTCACCGGTTGAGCCCCCTCACGTGTTCCCCATTATTTCATTTTGTCTCAGGTGTTTTTCTCCACCAGCTGCCGTTACGGGTGTATAAATAACGACGCCACAAATGAATGGATTTTTGCTGCAAAAAGTAAGCAGGTACCTGCTGCACTCCTCTCCACTCATCCATTCCACTCACATCAGCGCAGTTTTTGGATTTGTTGAGTGGGCTGCTTCCTCAACCATGAAGGGAATACGGAACAGGAGGAGGAGGAGAACCGAGCGAGGCCCGTGGATTAATTAAGATAAATCGATGAAAGCGGAGGTGAAAATGAGTGGATGAAAAGCAGATTGTGATTTTCTTCCTACTTAGAAAATAGAATAATAATAATAAAAAAGATATTTCTGCTGAATGCGGGTATATAAAACTAATGAGAACAAAGCACGCAACCACCACAAAAGGTACAAATTAGAGCCAACTTGTTACAACACAAAAACACCTTTTTTACTATTATTTTTACTATTATATTACAGCCCCTTTTCTTTTCTTCTGCTTCCTACAAACAACTGTTCTCTCTCCGCATTCTATTTTTCTCTTCAAAAGGGGAAATTAGGCTGACAAAGTGTAACAAATCAGTGTGATTGTCGCTCGTTGACAATATAAAAGTCGAAAAACAGAAAAAACAGTCATCAAGTTTATGATGATGACGATGATGATGTTGATGATGGGGAAAGAGACCGGAAATGTTTTATGCCTTTCTGACTACTTGTCCTCTCTCTCTCGCTCTCTTCCCTCAGCCCTCCTTTTCCCGTTCTTTGTGCTTCTTCCTTCCTTCCGAAATGCCCGTTGTGAAACATGACAGCGAGCGACATTCGAGGGAATCGACTCTCAGATGGTTTCGTTATACCAGGAAGGCCATCTAGCACGCACTTTCCATTCCACACATTTCGTTCCGCATTGAAATCAGTGGCGAGTTCCTCAGTCAGTGCATGCAAAATCCCTAACATTACTATTGACCGTACTTTAATTGAAATCAGGGAGGACTCGTCGTCGTCAGATTCTGCGAAAAAGGAAGCTGTGAGAAAGGGAGTGTGCCTAATTCACTTACAGAAACGAAACCGTGGTCGTACAAAAGGAGCATCCAAGTTTGAACTGATGAGGAGAAGCTATATTATTATTCACTCTCGCACTACTTGCTTGAGCGTTACTTGAGAGCGTACAGTTTGAGCCCAGAAGAGAGTGATGTGATGTGATCATTCAGGATTCAGGAACGAGGAGCTGAGAGTGAAAAAAGAAAAAATAAAGGATTTAGAGTAACTCTTATTATGTATTATATTTCTCCTCTCCACTCCACCACCACCACCGCCAAGATAATATTATCAGTGGGAAGCAACCGGGCCTCTAATCTCGTTTACCGCATGTTCTTCACACCTTATTTACTCGGAACAAGGGAGCCCCTGCCAGATAATGCCATTCTGTGCGGGGAATATAATGCATGCGGAGGAACATGTTGAGAAAATGGATTTCAATGGCAACTTTTGTATTACTCCTGGAGAGAATACTTATGCTTCTTTTGACAATAACAACACAGGATCCATGATCGCAAACCATGTTCCATTTCCAACCAAAGTTGATTCATTCTTTCATTGTGTTATAGTAGTTGTGGTTCACAAGTCGCTCTTCCTTCTATATTTTGCTGAAAATGAATATTATTATTTTCGTTTTTTTGGGTGAGGTAAAGTTGATGCAAAGTTTATATTTTTGGTGGTGTGCTCCGAAATGCAATTGACTATTGATCCGCGGTTGCAGGGAAAATTGCCAATAAAATTTTATGTTTCACTTGACGGATCATGGATTCGGGGTAATGGAGAACCTTCAAAAAAACCTTTTTACGAGCAAAATGCGCTACCCTCGTTCTCATTGTGGACACTTGGAACTGGATTTGAAATTCATGGTTTGTGAAATAAGGTTAAATGCGGGAGACTTATTGGGAAATTGAGAAATATGGGTAGTGAAGGGGTTGCCTGCCGTTCCCGTTGCCGCATATATGCAGCACAATAAAGTAACTACCTGTTTAACTCTTGATTTGTACTAAAAGCGGATTGCTTTGAATTATAAGTAAGGCGCGTAGCATTTCCATAAGCCGTGGCTGCAGGTAGGTTCTCACATCAGATCTCCAGTTCTCACAGCACAGCATCGTGATCCGTCCAAGACCATTTCCGAGTGCATCCCCTCCCCATTTAGGCATTCCAGGCTGGAACTGCATGAGTAAACAAGACACATTACCACCACCATTATTTCACTGCATCAGATTCACATTGAAGGAGCGGGGAAAAGATAGCCGTGATTGCCACAAAATGGGAAAGGGTTTTAGATAATAGCCTCATATATTTCTCCCTTTTTCCGTCCACCCAAAAAATGGACATGTTTATACATAACTACTCCATACTCCATATATCTCCCTCCATATTATTATATTATCCGATGAGAGTCTAGCTAGAGTATCCGGAAGAAAATGCGTTTCACATAAAAAGTGTAGGAATATAGTAGTTTCTGTCTCTGTCTCTCACTCTCTCCGATTTTCCACGGACCGTTTTCCTACAAAAATGTAATAATATACGGAGGATGGACTTGGAGCAAACATAAAAATAAAATAATGCGGAATAATAATATTCACCAAATAATGGTGGTTCGTTCGTTCGGCTCGACATCCGCATGCATTGCATCCTCATCCTCCACACTTTTTCCATTTCCCAAATGCACAAAAAGCGAGCGAGAGCGAACCCTCCTCCACCACTGTCCATGTAGCAATCCAAGGAAAGGAGGGAGGGAGGGAGGAAAGGGAGCAGGCAGGATGTTGGAGAATGAAAGTGAGTAGTAGTGACCTGGCGGTGACCTTCCATGAATCAAGCTCTTCATGCCAAAAAGTAAGTAAGCTGGAAACCAAACCAAAAAATTGTGGGCGACAGGCCTTTCCATATACATTTCTACATTTTTTGTCAAGCCGCGGCGTGCAGAGTCTCCCTTCCCAAATTTATTTCCTCCATCAATACTAATGCCATAGCTGCCTCTCTCTCTCCTTCAACATGTAATCCACAACGGGATTTTAGCCTGGACTCGCTCGCTCTCTGCTTTGGTTTAGGTTGTCCACAGGAAAGCCCGTCTCTCATTCTCTCATTGTCTCGGGGAAAAAACAAACCGGGAGAGTAAAGGACACCAGGAAATATATTACTCCAACGAACCAACGAACGTACATACATATATTTCTCCAGGAAAAAAAGTTTTCTTTTATTATTATTACCATATTCACCTCCATATAGCACACCACCACCGTACGCATTAAAAGCAACCAAGTTTGATGGCAAGTTGCATTGCATCCGTAGTGCCAGTGTTCCACCTTTTTTCAGCATGAATACATTATCAGTGTCCATCATCTTCCCTTATCGCGAGCGAGGCATGCTGGGCTCGCTGAATGGGAACAAGAATTTTCCACTTTTGTTGCATGCATGCCTTCCAGCCCAACTCGATATAATATCCAGCTCCTTTGTTCAATAAAAAATCTCTTCGCTTTCTTTCCAGTCTGCTATATACATATATACTTATTGTTAGTGTAACCGCAATCCAGCCAATTTATGCACCATCCAATGCCAATGGAGATGGGTAAAAATCTGAATTTACAAAGATAGCCATCGGAAATAGACGGTGAGAAACGGTGGGTTGGAGTTGGAGGGGCTCTGCAGAGCAGAATAGATAGGGGAAAGTGTAGCAGCATTTTTAAGAGGGATGGGATATGTTATGCAGTTGCAACATTTTATATTTGCATGAAACCCCATGGAGAGAATTATCATGAGGGGCCTTCCGGGACTTTTTTTTCTTTTTCTCCGAGAAAGCCAGCGTCAGTGTGCGGGCTTTGAATAACGGGCACCACTCCAAGCTCCAAGGAAAAATTGTCTGTTTTTTATTGAGCCACTTTGGGGAGAAATCCCGGCTAAAAAATTTCGTGGTGACTCTGGGATTCCTAATCTCTGTAGGGATCTTCTCCATTCTTCGAGCATTTTTATTCTTCTTGGCAGTCAGAGTCGGGAAAAGTGGCGAAGACAGGGAAGAGCTATCTATACGCTATACCTGAGAGTGGATCATTTGAATAATAACATTTTTACATACACTTTTAGAGGTGCAGTCATTCGAGTTGTGCAGGGGAGCGATCTATTTGCATTTTTACACACATTCTTGAAACATCAGAGTACATGTGAAATTAAAGTTGAAATGAGGACCGCGTTAGCAGCAAAGTAGACTGCAGACTTTGAAGTGTGACGTGACGACACTGACGACTGGTTTTGAATTTTTTGCAAGCGATCTCCATGCGTTAAACTGTCAACTATATACCTCAGGAATGAACATGATGGTGAATTGGGTGTAAGATGTTAAAATATGCAAAAATTCGACTCAAGAAGGATATGCAAAATGTTGAAGTTGAACATACTAGGTATTTATAGTTGCAAATCAAATCCTCATGCCATTCACTGACAATTATGAGTTGGTGGTTAGGGCAGGCTACTTTGTTAACTTGATGTTTGATTGTAAGTTGCAGTTTCCTTCACCAGGCTGGCCAGAGTAAATTATTTATGAATATTATGCTGAAAGACTTATAATCGATTGTGGATTGCTATACATCCTGTTCTCAATAAAACTTAAAGTCGAATTCTTGATAAAAACGTATTTTTCGATTTTTTGCATAAATTATTTGTCTCTCTTTTACTTTGACTTTGCGTATGTATATGGATTTGTGAATGACTTGTTTCATTTTGGATATTGATAAGCTGGTGTAGAGTAGACTTGGATCAATAGGCCAGTTCAAGTGCACAAGCCATTGATTTGATTTAAATAAAATCCAACTGCTTTTTCCAACTGATTGCGAGTTTCTCGCTATTCTAAAAAATATAGGTACCTATTTACTAATAACACGACAAGTTATATTATTGGGTCGGTCTACAACTTCCGAAAAACTAAACAGCACCAACTGGACAATGTTTGGAGTATATAGAATTGATAGAATAAGGCTTTTCAAAAATATTTATGGGAAAAAATGTCACGTTACGTAGCATACAGCATAGCTGATGACAATTCAATTTTACATGCGTATTCGTTTAATAATGCAACTTTTGCAAAATGTTTCAATCTCAATAACCCGAGATTTCGCATTGGCACACAAGGCATTCTACAGCATAGCATACTATAACTACTGCCATTTAGTCCAAATATGTGGTTGCGTTGAATGGAAGTACTGCACTGCTCTTTACCAAGAATCCACAACTCCGTGCACAGGACAGTGTGTAGATCTCCAGTAACCCCAACTCCAGGGTCCATAGGACACCACACCACGGGTGGAACCACTGAGAGAGCCACTTACTCCCCAACTCTTTCCTCTTTCACTTTTATCCCAGAGAGTAATCGTCATTTTTTATGGGATTCATAACACAAAGTCAGTCAGCTAGATGTAACGCTACTCTGTCTGTCTACTGTGAGCTACTCTGCCACCGCGTCGTGGTGAGTCCTCCACTTCATACATTTTTTATTGTCCAGCAGGCAAGGCAAAAAAGGCTGAATTTTTGTAAGCATTGTGATCCGTGTTTGTGGCTGGGCCGACCTCCCAGTGGCTCCGTGTGCGAGGAAATCATGTGGAAACAAATGGAATTCTCTTTTCACTTCGGTGGCTTCTCGAGAGAAGAGAGTGAAGCCTTCAGAAAAAAATCTCTACACAAGTCCGTGCCTGCCTGCCTCGCTGACTAACTCAACCGCAACAGTGGAAACCACACATACGAATATTGCCACCACGCTGGATTCTGGATGATATGATGGTAGTTGGTTGTGTTACACTCGGAAATAAATCTTTTCAAGTTCCCTGTCAATTTCCCAGGTAGACACAAAAGCTACGCTCATTTTTGCACCTCATTATACTCAGCAGAGTGAGTAAGTAAACCACTTTGAGGTGAGAATAATATAATACATACATACTTATACTTCCCTGCTCTCCCCCCAAAGAAGTCCCTGTGATTCCTTGATTTATTTCCTTTTTTGCTCCCGATTCAGTAAGCAAACTAAAAAAGACTCCTGGAAAGTTATTTTATTTTTTAAAAAAAGTGAGAATCCCTCTTGGAAGAAGGATGACTTGGCAAAAAAATTGATGATGAGATGGTGGCCATTGGTGGGGTTCGTCAAATGGTTCCGCTTTATTCTCCACGGAGCATGCCACAATTTCCACGGCTGTGAAACTGAAACCATCTTTTATTCTCAATCTCGGTCGGACTCTTGACTGACAAGACAAAAGCCAGGAAAAAAAGGTTTATTAAGCGACTAACGCAAGATCGTGCAGTCAGGAGGATTTACTTTGAATGTTTAAAAACACTGGCTATGAACCTACTAAAAAATTGCTTCATTGTTGGAGTTCGTGATGAAAAGAGGGAAATTTCTGTCCTGAGGAGTGTGTCCGGCCCCTTTTGTCGGCACTCATTTTCAAAACAAACGAACAGCCTTCACAAGTAATTTTAAAATGCGGAACCGGAGGACTCTCGGAGGAGGAAGGAGAGGTGATTGCATCACCGATAATTTAATGATACATGATTCTCCAAAAACAAAATATATCAAACCTTCGGCATCTATATCTATTCCTCTGCTTCTGCCACCACCATTTTGAGGTTAATCGATACTCTTTCAGGAGGACATTTATTGGAAGAATACTCAATACTCATTCTCTGCCGAGGAATTTTCTCCTCAGATTTATGATTTAATAATAATTCCAAATAGTTGCCCAATGGCGACTAGACTATTTGTTGACTAACTTTATGTATTTCTTCTTCTTCTTTTCACTGCTCCACACCACCTCTTCGGTACCATATATAATAATATAATAAATGCCAAACGACAATTGTGTCGAATCACTACGGCCCATAACTGCTTTGATTCCTATCGAGATCGACAGAAAGCCGAGGCTTGCTGGATGAATGCAATCCTTTCTCTAAAAATACAACAATCGCACTTCACGGGATGGATGGATGTACGGGATCTAGCAACAATATGCTTTTTTAGAGCTGACATTGAAAGAAAATCTGTTTTTGTGAGATGGAACGAACCCCATTTTCACCGCCACCAACCACCATATTATTGTCAAAGATGATGACGACACTTTTGTGGAAACCCGTTGCATTTTTGAGATGGCTGATGTCTGACTGACTGGATATAAATGTACATCAGTGCTGGAGGAGTAGCGAGTAGTGGTAATGCCTAATGCCCATTGTGTGGCATTCCTTTACGGCTTAATAAATCCGTGAATTGTGTGGACGATAAAGGGCTTAAAGGATTTACGAGTGATCTTGAAATTTTTGTCGTCTCGGCTCAATAATACCCGAATAAGAAATACCCCTTTTACGATTACAATATTACATTATAGATACCTACCTACATAGGCATATCACCCACCGCTCGCCTTCCTAATTCTGGAGGAATTCTCCACTTTTTCTCTCTCTCTCTCCTTCCCATCAACCCTTTTATTCCCGAACATAAGCTTTTCCCCAAAAAAATCATTCCGGATTTTCTCCGGATTCCAGCTTCCTCCAAAAAATCAGCTTACTCGCGGCTCACCACCCGGAAAAGATAAGGGAAATTGTGAAAATCCCTCCTCTTATTCCGACAAAATAAGAATTTCTCAGGTTTTTAACAGGGAAATAAAAAGTGGCCACAAACGGAGCGAATACGCCAGTCGCTACT
>JAANSN010003800.1:0-17164 GCA_036850665.1 Dicranocentrus wangi | reverse complement strand
GGCATGTATAGAAACCGTGTAGTTGAGCCGTTGAGCAGTTAGGGTAAAACACAAATTAGACGAGACATGAACCTAACATTATAAACTTGTATCATGTCGCCTGATGCTTCGTTGCAGGGTTCATACGTACGTATACGTAAGTACGAGTATGATGATGTAATACTAGTTGAACTTTTTCGTTAATCTATATGCCGTCTCCAGAACCAGAGCTTTAGTGATGATGCCAGTGGGAAGTAACATGAGGAAAGTTACTGGGTTGGTTTTCTCTGCTGTGGTTTTCTGGGTAGGGGAAAGCGTTCTCATGTTTTCACGTATGGAATGGAATATGGCCTAGTCTGTACACAACGTTTCGTTGCTCATTGTATGATTTTTCCCAAGCCGGGAGATGAATTTTTATATCAGCATGGCAGATCATCGTTGCATTTCTTGTCTCCGCTGTCTCGATGTGTATGTTTAAAGCAAAATATACTAACCAAACCAAAAGTGTACAGGGAGCATATAGTTTGAGATGGAAGGCAAAATGATGCTTATCGCATCTAGTTGCCGCTTCCGTCTTTTTATAAATCCCATATCGAAATGGAATGCACTATTACTCTAGGCCAAAGGAGAAAGGGATTTCGTGGGATGGGTTGATGTGATAGGTTGATAGATAATGTTGAGATTGGCTTACTGATGGAATAAGATTTTATGAAATGAAAATGTCATTTTTAATGGATTACTTGTAAATGAAGATATACATTGTGTATACAGCAGCGAACCTATTAAAGTTTACTGAAACTTCGTGAGCAGGCGGAAATGGGTGGGAGAGGGGTGGTTGTTAATACCAGGGCTTAAAAGCAATTTTAATAAAAGGTTGCATCAACTTTTTGTCTTTGCTAAGATTAGGGACAAAATTATCAGTATTCGAATCGCGATTTCACATCGATTCATGAGTGTGTTAACAATCTTTCTATGGGACCTGCTTGCCGCTACTGTATTATACATCTTGGTTATGGTTAGGCAATCCTGAGCATAATCGTGTTTAAAATATGTACCTAATTTCATTTTTCCTTTTTTATTTGTTCAACAGAAGAAAGAGGAAGTTAAGGATGAAGCCGCGACCACCACCACTGAGGCAGCCACAGAAGCCAAGACCGAAGAAGGCCAAGGGGATGCTGCTAAGACGGTAGAAGAGGCTGTTGTTAAGACCGAAGAGGCTCAAAAACCCGAGGAGACCAAGGAGGAAAAGAAAGTAGAGGAAGAGAAGCCCGTTGAGAAAGTTGAAGAGACGAGCGCGACAACCGAAGTCCCTGAGCCTGAACAACCTGCTCCTGCTCCTGTTCAGGTATGATGAAAGTTGTTACTTTAGTGTAAGGCGTAGATTCACTCACACCAAAGCAAATCCTCAAAGTATGTTGAATTACGTATATCCACATGTAATAAACCTGACAAAATCCGTTGTACTAAAAAAGAAAGAAATATTCTGTAGAGTTGGAAATGTACGTGAGGATATGTAGATTGGGGATGGAGGAATGAATGTATGAATTGAAACGGTTGTGATGAATACAAATGACGAGGCGACGGACGCCCTATAGAGAGACCTGCTACTTCAACAACGCGGAATTGCAATGCCTTTGTTGAAACCCTACCCTTTCATTTGGTATGTAGGGAAGTCAGCATTGAGTAAAGAAAATAGGGAGAGGGTTTTTGTGATTGATGTTGCACTGAAGATCTGAGACAAGTCTTAGAAAAGAGGAATAAAAAGGGGGTCCGTTCTTGTCTCAGAAAGTCGGGTAGCTTAGCGGAAGGAGTGTATTAAACTCGTGAATATTATTATGTGATGCAATCATAGAATATACTTTTCTTAGAATAGGTATTTGGTTTGGAGATTGAATAGGAGCTTATAAAATGCATTTTCACTATATGTGTTACTGTAAGCTCCTTTTTGTGGTTCTCTACTATGCATTGCTGCGCTATAAGATTAGAAATAAGTCAATCACTTTTGATTAATGGAAAGGAATTTAATTCGTGTATTTTACTGATTTGATGTGATTTTATACAGGTCGAGGAGAAGCATGAGGAGACCAAGATTGAGAAAGTCGTGGAAAGTGTAACTGAAATGATGAGCAAAGTAGAGGTACGGATGGATATACGCTTTAGGCTTGTATTACGCCATTGCATTGCTTGTATTATTATTATTATTATATGAATAGAACCTGCTACGTCTTATCTCTTTTACGAAATCTTCAAAATGCAGAGTTGATTGGTTTTTTTACTTAAACTTGGCACGTTCTGTTGGTGTTTCGCAATAAAATGTAGCTAATCTCGTATGTTAAGTAAAGTAAAATACTTTGTGTTAAACTGATACGTGTTTGTTGGTAATCTTGGCTCACAATTTTTATCGGAATTTTATCTTTGATGAATGGGCATGGTAGACTTGAAATGTGAAAATGAAATGTTCATGAGCAAGTTCTTGTGTTTTATACTTTGATTTGGCTTGCTTCACAGGTGAGTGAGCAGATGGAACAAATTTCTGAGACTATCGAGTCAGTGAAGACCATTAAGAAGGAGACCATCGAGATGATTTCCAGTGCTGTTGAGGGACTTACAAACGGCGTAAGTTAAATAGGCAGCTTAAACTTTATGTTTAGAAATAACGCGATTGCTGTAAGAAACACATCGTAATAATGTTAATTGCCCGTTTTACAGGAAACGAACGGTCATCATGAAATCGTTGCTGCGGAATAGAAAATTTCCCACCAAATACTGTAGATCTTTAGTATGTAAGCCATTTTCAACCACAAAAAAGATAAATCAAAATATTATTATTTCATTAACTGTGTAGAATCTTGAGTGAAATGAAACGGAATGCTATGTAAGTAATATTGAAAAAAATCAAAGGGATACGAAAATATTCCAGGGACGATAAAATCCTTTTCGTTAAGAGCAAAAAAAAAAGATGTTAATCTGCTGATGATGTGTAAAGTTTAATAACATGAAGATTGGATTATGATAATGTTATAATAGAAGTATAAGAATTTAAAGAAGAGGTGTGTTGCATAGGTTTTTATTATGAATTCGTTTCAGTTGTACTGTAATACGATAATTCTACTTGTTGTATTAGAGAAATAAAACGATTTTGAAAATATTATTATCATAAGTAATAATGATATCATTAAGATATAACAAACGGTAACGTTACATTTGCATCAGCTAGCCAGCTAGTTTAGTTGAGTTAAGGAGGAACTGTAAAAGTACGCCCTTACACAGGATCTACACTATATATGCTGCAGTTATTATTATTGTTATAATTAATATATATGGTCTTCTCCTCTTGCCATATACAAACCACTTTACATATACCTAAATACCTATTAGTGTGTCTCATGTTAAATGCATAATTATTAGATACAAGTATGATAAAAGGTACTTTTATTGATTTTTTGTATTTGTTTTAAAGTTATAAATACAATCTAACTGAATTTCGCTTGATCTGTAGACGACACAATATGTATGTTGTACAATATATAGTAGCAGTACTTTTCGCATGCTCTGGCATAACTCTTCCATTTAACTTGTTGAATTATTATAAGGTAATTCATTCTGCAGTATATACATAATACTACTACTATATAATCATTATACATATATTAAGAATTGGTTCGCGTTCGGTAGTTTGTTTTCTTAAATACAGTATATAGCTAAAGAAATTTTACCACAAACTTTCAATCAAGCAAGAAGAAATTATTTTGGTTTACTCGGTTTTTGTAGAAGTAGCTTTCATTGATTATATACAAATACTTACTAGTATGATTCCAAGTGTGGCTGCGACGAGCTCCTTTAGATTATAAAAAAATATCTGCACTGCCCTGAGGTTGAATCAATTTAATATTTTGTTATTGATTGCTGTATTTCCGAAAACCTCATTAATTCAATTCTGATTTTGGTGCCTCTGGTAATAATAGCACTTTGAGACTCGTAAAATTCATCGACCAAATCGCTCAACCATACTGATATGAGAGCTGACAGGAGATTAGCTTGAAAAACTGATTTGATTTATGCAACAATAGGGCCAATTTTTATGGAATTGAAATCAGCGAATCTAATCGGGCTTTCTCAAATGTTCATAATCAACATTTATTACCATGCATTAAGCATTAAAGTCTAAATTTTTATACTGCATTTTGTACGGAAGTTACTATATATTACAAATATGGCCACCCAAAAATTAGACACTTTTACACAATTTGTACTTTGATACGGACGTAATTGCACATTGATCTTGTATGCAAATATATTATGAAATTTGAAGCTCAAATACTAAAGTGATCTGCCCTCTATATTTGAGGTATGTCATCGCTTTAAATTTGAACCGCATGTCACATGCAAATTAGTTCTAAAAAAATGTCAGGTATAAAACAGAAATCTACGCAAATTAAGCTTATCTGTAATGTTAATATTGACTTTTTATTTGAATACATGCTGTGCCACATGCAACTCGAGTTCATCTAAAGCTCACTAACTCTACTCTCATTTTGCTATCATTACCTACGACGATGACATTTAGGAAATGCGTACTCTCACGTTGTGTTAGCAGAGACTGGGATCGGCCAAGTTGAATAAGAAAGCAAAGCAATTGACAAAAAATTGACGACAACGGTTTTGGGCAAGTGTTATAATATGATAAAATATTACGATGTATTGTAAGCAAAAAGGGTTTAGACAATGAACACTTAAAATCTTGTATAAAGGATAGCATATGGAATAATTAAAGATCTGGGTGCACCTTGTAAAATATGTAAGCTGCTTCAATACAATTTTACAACATAAGAAACACCATCGTATAGAATACTTGATAATTGATGTTGATGATATGTAGCAGTTTCTACAAAAAAAAACGAGATGCGCAGATTGTATTTGTATGCTGTAAACCAATGTAATCCTGTACATGAATGAATTATACAATTTTTGGTACAACAGTTGTTGAGAATTGTCAATATAGGATAAAAAATATTATTACTCCATTAGTATACTTTATTAAATTCAGTAGCTCCTTGCAAGAATATTATGAACTTATGTAGCAGTTTTACCTACAGTAAATTACCTATGATTTTAAAAATATTAAAAATTGTTCAAACATGTATAATAACTGGATGAGTGTGTAATAAAGTGGTTGATTAGGCGAAACCCAAAGTTTAATTGTTGTGGCCTGGAATATTTTACATTTAATCTTGGTTGGGGAAAGGGCATATGCATGCATGCCTTATTCGCATCTTCGTGGACTACCATACTTTCCAACACGACGCATCCTGATTATTTGCAAATGCAATTAATTGCTCATATTAATTTGAAAAGGGTGCATATTTTCCCCTTGTTTCATGAGATGTAGAAATAGAAAGATACCTGACAGAAGATATATAACATAACAACAACAAAGAGCCAAAGCCAAGCACACGCAATATTTATTATGATGAGGTAGAAGGAAATGTACTAGCACTGCGTTCCATTTCCCCAAAGTGGGACCTGCATTTCAAATTAGTCATTTTAAAATGATATACTTTAGTACCTACCATCACTAAACTACCTTGTTTAAGACACTTCACACTCCAGGTTAAATACTGTGAAAATAGTTTGCAAAAACCAGGTTGAACAAAGGAACGGTTGCGGCTGGCAAAGACAAGAACAAACCCCACATGTGCATGCGCATTCCCTATTCATTATTGACTATTTTGGAATAGTGAAGCACTATGTGCGTGTACTACAGTACATGAGCATGTGCATATATGTGAGCGAGTATTTCTTTTCTTACAAGACCCCATTCAGAGGGGAAACAGAATGCCGGAGATTCTAAAGATCACAAAAAAATTCAGCTAAATAACAAATTTCACACGATCTGCTGGATCTCTGGAATCACTCAGCTCAGTGTTCGATACAGAATGCAGCATCAAAAGATGACAATAAAATGTGACCTATCATCATTTTCGTTTTCTATTTGGATCTGAAAGTTTTCTATGCAGAAGACTTGATACGTGTGCGGCGCTCGTTACATTTATAATTCGCTACCCGTTTTTCCTGCTGTATTTAACAATGAGAGCAATTGTCCAACGCGTCACAAAAGCGAGTGTTACAGGTATATTTTATGCAATGCAAGGGCCAAAGGAATATATTCTTCAGTAGATATGCCATGCCGGCATGATTAAGTGATACTGATACTGATATTGACGTTTGTATTTTTTTTCTTTATGGTTTCCCCTTCCCCTTTTTCCAGTGAACGATGAGCTGATAAGCAGCATTGGCAGAGGAATTTGCGTCCTTGTCGGTATATCCCGAGATGATAAGGACTCGGACATTGAATACATGTATGTTCTAACCACTAAAGTATTTTGTCGATTGAACAAGTTTTGATTATGACGAGTGTATTGTCAACCATATTGCCCATTGCCCATGTATTTGTACTTTCTTAAATGTTAACAGAGTTAGAAAACTGCTCAATCTCAGAATTTGGGATGATGACAAGGGAAAGCGGTGGCAATACAGTGTGTCTCAGCAGAAATTGGAGGTGTGTATTATTCTGTGCAATTGTAGTGTAAAGCAGGTTTAATTCCCGTTTTAATGTTGTAATTTAACTGACCATATATTTTGTTATTGGATTATTAGATACTTTGTGTGAGCCAGTTCACCTTGTATAATGTTTTAAAAGGGAATAGCCCCGACTTCCACCATGCCATGGCTGCAACAGAGTCTAAAGCGTTTTTCGACAAGTTTATAGCTTCGCTAAAAGCGGCGTATGACCCAGATCTTGTGAAAGGTGAGAGTAACTCAAGGTGTAATTAAAAAATACTAAAATACACCAAGCTAGTTGTTACAAGATTCTTGAATTCCCTGCCTGGTAAAGCCTAAAATGATATGTTTTTTTTTGTTTTCGCAGAAGGAAAGTTTGGAAACTACATGCAGGTTCACATTCAAAATGATGGCCCTGTAACTATTCAGTTGGAATCACCCAAAGATTCTTCGATACCAAAGAAAGCTTAGGAACTTAAATCTAATTATGGGAACTTGTTAAAAACTTGTGAATGAATGACTGTATTTGTGTAAAGTGTGTTTTGTGTAATAGATTTATGTATTGTAATAAAGTAGAAAATATTTCGCAAAAAAATAAAATACTTACAGGATTTATTTTTATCCTTATTCTGGTCATATTTTACTACTTACTACAGAGTTCTAGGTCAAAGTCATAAAATTGTAAAATTCCTTGTCTGTTTTGACAACAGTTTCGTTGTATTATTTCAAGTATACAGTTACTAAAATTACACATTGAGTTTCTTAAACGTATCATAAAAATTGAAATATAAATAAATATATAGTGCACACCACTTACTAATTTGTAACACTATATTTTAGAATAATACAGAGCAGAAAGACACGATAAAATACTCAGAAATTGGCTGACTACAACTATTAAAATATTACCGTTGGAACACATCAAATCTCAAATGTAATATTATAATACACATCATTTGATGTCGTTTAGATAGGCCTGTGTCATGTGTGTCCAACTCTAACTCTACTAGGTAACTTGATAAATGTCGGGTTTCATTTGAGACTTATTCATTTTGCTTCAATCCCATTAATTTGCAGGGAACTGAAATCGAAGCTTTGTGGAAGCTCTGGAATTGGTGGTGCATCCTGAGGAATCTCTGGTACTCCTTCAATATCCAACAATCTCAACTTAATCTCCATATGGAGTAATACATCCAAATCCTTTTTTGCCTCCTTGCTCACCATTTCCTTTCCTAAATTAAATGTGAATTAAATAAAGACGGTTATAAGTAAATAAGTAAAAAAGAATATCGCAAACAAATAAAGGAATATTAATCCATGGTCATTGCGGCTTAAGAGATCTGGCATATACCTAACAGAGCATTTATACCATCCGTCCACAAATCAAACGTCTTCTCGTCAGGGGCCACAAAATCAACTGTTCTATTGGTTTCTTTTTCGGTTACCAAACTGAATGCCAACGGCACATTACTTTTCTTCCCTCTAATGATCAGAATAAAAATAAATCAAATAAGTAATAAATCTAGAAATATCATAAACGTGGACAAGAAAATGAGGCTGTAACTTTTCGACTTTCAATGTGACAAATTATAGATTATAAGGTTATAACACATCAGTTATTGAGGTCTTACTTCGACTCCTTCATATGAGGGCAATCTTTGCCAGTCAAAAGTCCTTTGATGTCAATAACATTTAGTTTGCTAGAAAGTTCTTCCTGTAGAGGTGTCGCTTTCTCTTCACAATCTCCGTAATGAAAAACTTTGCCGTTATTCGAAAGACGACAAAACCAAAACTTATCTTTTGCCCGTACCAAATTCTGTAATTTAAAAGTTTGTCAACGTTCGTTTAATTTTAAATTGCTACGATAATCTATTTGCCAATATTCCGAAATCTGTAAAATGCTTATGTATAATCATACCAATCCACGAGATGTGAACTTATTAAATCTTGTACCAGCAATAAGGTAATTTAATCGATTCTGCTTGACTAGTTCTATCATTTCTGGTTCCAATCGTTTACGCAACTCTTGGATTGGTTTAGCCTGTAACATACAATTAAAATATAAAATTACCTTCTTCATTCAAACAATTCATTCATTTTTCATTGTTCTTGCTAATAGGTAGTTTACCTATTTACAATGTAAACAATAAGCAATACTCACTTGTAGCTCCCATTCTTCTCGGTTGGTCCTTTCTTGCTGTCGCAAGTTAATAATTTCGTTATATGTCAGAGCATTCAAATGTCCTCTAAGTGTTTCGAATGTATCCGGAACTTTATCTAATGCTCTACGGATTTGCTCCCTAACGACATCAATAACTTTATCGAAATCTTCCTTGGTAGCTCTCATTTCTTTCCAAGTTTTTGTGACCAGTTGGGCACAAACACAGTACAGCTCTTCAAATGGTTTATCCTGAGTTTAAACATTTTATTATAATTTGTGTGATTTTTAACTCGAATATAATATCACATTAATAGCAGATTAGCAGAGCTATATTTCCTTACATGTTGAAAATAAAATGGATAGAATTTCCCTTGCTGATCGCCCGGTGGTTCGCCCATTTTCAAAATGTCACATATAACACTGACCAAAGCAATAGATGACTTGACAAATGGACACTCATCACCACTTGCCCTACAGGCACTTTCCAGTACTATCTTGCTGTAGTTTTCAGTGTGGCTCGTGGCTAGATGGTACCTGCAAAGTAAACGTAAATGTAATTACATGCCGGAAGATTGACTAAACTAAACAAATAAATAACTTGGACATCAATGGGAAACTAAAATCCCATAATGCTAATATTAATATCTGATAAATTATTATCAATTACATGCAGTCAAGTGCTAAGGTTCCAGGCGGAGCAATCGCAAAGTCCAATGATGGGTTGGATTCATTCACGAATCCGAGTTTTTGATAATCTCTTTTATAATTAGACTTTTCCCTTCTACCGGTGTTGGAAAGATTATTTGTTTCAAAATTTATCGCAGAATAATTAGCATCCGATTCAAATGCAATCCGGAACAATTCTTTGATTTTGTGCTGTGCATCTTGATCCTAAATTGGTATTTTAAAACGCAACATGAGTGTTATTCTCCACGATATCATACATACGTAGATTTTAAATCTCTTAGATTTGAGCGTACTTGGGGATCAACCGGAGCTTGTCGGCGTTCCTCCATTAAATTCAAAAATAGTGTCTGCATCACGTATAACTCATGATTAGTTTCCGAAGGACGATCTCCTGGTTTTCTGTTAATCTGCAACATGACGATATTCTGGTTATCACTCCAAGTTCAAATCAAACATTTCAAATATTTAGTAAACTCGGGATCCTTACAACATATTGCAGCACTATGTCCCTGTATTTTCTTGACGCAAGGGTTGTGGCGAGTGATTTTCTTTTCAAGTGATCAGCTTTGCTGAGACATGCATTTACTAGGGCGAGTGCATTTTGCTGAACTTTTGTATCTCCATTTTGAACGTGTGTTACCTGCAGAAGAAAAGAAAAAACTCACTGAAGACATCATACTTGTGAAATCCAGCATTATCTTCATAACTAGAATATCCATATCATACCAACACTCCTAGGGTAACTTCCTTTTCAATCTGAGAGTACGCCGAGCCAGAAGACACTGCACTTTCCAAAACCTGAATATAGAATTAAATTACAATTATAGTGCTACGCCGCTAATGATCAATGCTACCTCTAATCAAATACTTTCAGACGATATTACCTGTAACGCAGGACCTAGGGCAGCTTTGTCCACTCCTTTCGGAGAATTCACATACGAGCAAACCCTAAAATATAATCAACTTTCAAAACCACTCTTTAAGTCATGCGTAGGTTAATTATAAATATTACGAATGACGTACTTTGAAACCACTCCAGAGTGCACCTTATCCCACGTAGCATTATTGGACAATAGCATAATGTCCAACAAAGACTGCAGCGCATTTGCCAGTACCACTTCCCTGTCACTCAACTTGTCCTTCTCAATCAAATCCAGTAAATGCGTGAGACCTTCCAGGCCAACAAATACATCCGCAACGGTTGGATCCGACGCATTTGAACTCAATTCCTTCAGCCCATCACGAATATCCTTATCAGAACTACTTTTCAATTTGGCAATGATTTCTTCGCAAACTTTGGCCGGTGAGTAATACATCTTGACCAACTTTCCACTAAGCTCTTTTCGCGTCGCCTCTGTAACATAATGACCCGGAGGCTCGCTAAACTTTAGTGCAAAAATGGAAGCATCGGGAAAGCCCCAATTGCTACAAGCCGTCTTCACAGCGTCGGAAATTGGCTGTTCCGGCGTTAAAAATACTAATTCTCCTTTGTCATTGTCCCGAAGGGGCGTCGTGATCCCAAATTTAATTGTGTCCTTTCTGCTATTCATGCTTAGCTCGTGTGTCATAGTGTCATGCCGTACTTCAATGCTTCGTTGTGTAGTAGCCATTTTTTTAAAAAAAGATCCAGATCCAATCTGCCTTTCCGACTCCAGCCCTCTTCTTCACTCTTGTCCCCCACCGACGACTTGGACGACTCCACTTCTAGACACTCATTTTGTCACAGTTTGGCTCTAATGTATAACTGCAGCTGCAAATTGAAATAGAAATAATAATAAAAAGTTTAGCATTTCATCATGGGAAAATCTATTAATTGTTTAATTAATTATTTTGTGAAATGCATAACTTACGAGTGTCAATGTCTCAATGTCGCTGTAGTACGGTATAAAAGCAATCCACAAGAAACTCTGCCACGACGGTACGGAATAATAAATACGCTTCACAAAAGCTGACAGTCTTTCCAGGTTGAAATGGGTGGGGCTTTAGTGCATGACAAATTCATAGCAATTTAGATGACTAAAACATGATTCTCCTCAATGCATTGTTAATCAATCTAGCATTTTTATTTTGCTAGCAAAAGTGGCTAGTCCCACCAAACACAATCACGAGATGCGGTAGCTCTATTAATATCAATCAAACTCTGTCCATGAAAATCCGTTTTTAACGGATAATTATAATTTGTAATGTCTTGAAGAAATTCCAGGAAAAATGGATTTTTGGTTTGTTATTTGTTATTCCTACTTCCGCTTCCTTTCAGCTGAGAGCTTTTTGACAGATTAAGTGCTTTCAGCATTTTCCGCCAAGTGGTGCTTCAGTGACCACCTTGTGGTACAACTTGAGATGCTCAGACAGAGTGAATCTCTTTGTTGCCTCCTCCAATTCTCAGCCTTCAGCAGCCTACAAAAAACATGTTTGTTGCTCGGACCAGAGAGATTCCTTTTTTGTTTCATATTTTTTGTATACACCTCAGACAATAGGGAGGGATGCGGATGTGGATATGACTATGACTAATCAAGGCAATGCATACTTTCAAAAGTTGGTGTCCTATGTCAAAGGTCATTTTGTGTGCATGCATGGAACTGACTCAACCGACATGTATGGCCAATGGTCACCCATTGTCTAATAAGCGTCGCCCCGATAAGGATTTTACTTTTCAGTATGCCCCTGCCTGATATGATGAGTGATGACCCATGACGGGGAATACCTTGAAGGTATAAAAGTATGTAGTATTATTATTATTACCTATGGAGTAATGCCCATCTACTTTTACTGAAAAGCTGAGAGATGGTCAAGTGATCATAAATTACGACTTCTTTTAGAATTCAATTATCGATCTACCGTATCAAATCAGAATGATGATCATGACGAAGAAATTTATCGGGAAACATCACGCTCAAATAATAGAGGCGAGAAAGCTTCAAAAGTTGTATATTTATGATATTATATCTGGTTTTTTGGGGTTGCTTTTGATGGCCGCAGCAGCAGCAGCTATACATTGTCGTCTTGAGGTTCACTTTGAAGTGGCGATCCGAGTAGCAGTGCGGCTCAACGTATTTATAAATTGTGTGCATGATTCATACTTTTTAACTATAAGTTACTTCCAAAAGGTGTCTATCTTTCAATAATCATCATTTTTTATTGTGATTAACGCCATGCATGCAGATGTACGAGGACTGGTGTGGTGAAGGTGGCAAGAATGAGGGTATGAAATATTGAGTTGATAATTTAGGAGCTTTTAGATTATCACTGACAATTCCTTATGGCGTTTGCACACTTAAGTACATAAGTATTGGGGAAAATGAGCACTTTTTATCACGAAGGTAGGTATCTCATAAGAGGTAATTACATGCCAGACACGGTTATAATTGCTGCAATAATGGCACGAGTAATTTGACCTATATCGTCGAAAATGTCGTTTTGGTAAAGGAGAAAGTACGGAGAATAATATTTGAGTGTAAAAAAATGCTAGCACAGCAAGTTTTCCACTGACACTTTATTCTTCAGTCTACGCAAAAAGACATGTCCGATAAACTTCGTGGGTGAATTTCCAGCGTTTTGGTAACACTGATTGTATGTTTGTGACTTTTGTGAGTATGTATATTCAGTTCGCATGGTGTGTATGCTGCATTTCAATTTAAATGTCCAAGTAAACTACACGAACCATTATGGCATTTTACCTTCCATCCATAATCTCACTCAACTCAAGTAATACACAATACAATGCAAAGCAGTACAAATTCATGCTGATAAAGCCCTCTGGGCTTTTGTAATCCCGATCCGGAACAGACTGGCACGCGTTTACCTCTCAAAAGAATATGCGATGAACATGGGGGCAAACCAAACATGAACGTCGGCTTCCGTTGTATTGCATTTGGCATGCTCCTGAATAACATTTTGACAGATTGATGGGGATTTGTTTTTATATAATTTTTAAAACGACAATAAATACTATCTGTCTGATCCCGCTCCTGATTGTTGATCCTTGTCAAAGTTTTCATTTATGTAGTATTAAATGCTAACAATATTTGTAATTGCAATATGGTGATTTCATGAGTCTGTCGGTGTCGGCTTAAGTGAGAAATATTAATTTCTTGTCATGCTTTTCCATGCTACTTTTATTAACTTAAATCATAATTTTTGCCATTATTTTAAAGATCAAAAAGTTGTACGGGTACATAAAACATGGAAAATGAATGCTAGCTAGTAAAATCACAAGACGAGCCAAAATGAGCTATATGTGCGTGTCTCCGGATTGTAAGTTACAGCAACAAAGTCCAATAAAGCAAGTTTTTAGATTACCTTTGATACTAAGATTCACGAATACTTTCATTTGTTTTCATATTTTACATCTAAGTAAATGGCGTTCCTTGGGTCGTGCAATAATGGTTTAAGGTAACAAAGGACTTTATTACGAAATTCCCAGTTCAATTAATATTTCCAATTTAAAAATATTCAAAAACAAGAAGGATGGTTTTCCGTTTTCCTATACAGACTTTAATTTATCCACATACCTAGTTGTCTTTGTTAAGCCAATGAGCTAAGATTACCCATTACCCCTTTCTCTGCTCCGTCATGATCAGATTTATTGGTGATTTTGGCTCGGCTTGCACTCCTTCACCAGCTAGGCATCAGGCAGACTTTCTAAGCATCAAACATATTTTGGCACACGCTAAAATATTCAAAAATCGATTTGTTGAGAATTCGCACTTACCAGAATTACCTTGCTAATGGCATTACTTGGCTGACGTTTTCATATTCAGGAAAAAATTCACGATAAAAGTGCATGCCTTAAATTTAAAATAAACCCCTGCTTGTAAATGTTCTCTTTTGTATTCATGCCGAAACCCAAAGTTTTTACATTTTTTAACAGATTGAACGATGTATCGTATGGTATCACATTGAAAGAATTGAGAATGAATGTGGGCAAAGTTAGGAATTGAAGTAATTTACTGGTGTACATGTGGCAATAACTTATGGTATGTTAATAGGATGAAAACAAGCCGTGAGTGTGAGATTTGATAAGTGATGAAAACGCATTTTTGTGCACATTCAATACCACACCACCACAGCTCTTCATTACAATGTAGCGTATGCTGTGATGATGATCAGGAGTGGAAAATGATGGAAATGAAATTCAGTCGTATGATATTATAGTTGATTTGATGGAAAAGCGGATAGTGAGTGTGTACTACGTGTAATGCGGATTCAAGAAACATACAATAATGATGCATGGTTTTTTGTTTTCGAAGCGAACATCAAAGGACAAACCTGTCATGTTATCAAAAGAGAAATGAGGAAAATCATTAAAAAATAAGTGACTGAAATAACACCAAAAACAGTGGAAAATTGGAAAAAGATACTCATATATACACGAGAAGATATTAACCTACGCGTACTTCCAACACTCAGATGAGCACATGCATCGTGAACATGATACGATTATTCGTAAAGGATTCATGCAGTAATGGAGAGTAAGTGAGAAAAGAGTAAAAATTCATAAATTAATAGTTATATAAGTGTGCTATGTGATTATCTCTGTATGAATAAAGTATACATGGGGATATTGATTGTCTGATCATAAATAAGGTGATACATGCCTGTTTCCTCTATAGCCATGCACCCATCATCCATCCTTCGAATCGCTCGTACGAATTTTTGTGGAGCTACGTCTACGTCTGCAATTTTTCTGCCTGAGTTGTGAGCGACCCGTTTGAAACGAATATATACGAAGGAGAGAAAAATGGGGAAGGGATATAATGCGTTTCACGATCATATTATCTGTAATTACATGTTGTGTATTACGAGATCAATAAAAAATTATAGGGCTAGGGCTGGGAAATCGGCACTTTTAGGGATGAGCCCGCTAATGAAAGAGGAGACTCAAGCACCTTCTTTGAGAAACTATTAATATTTTGGATAATCTCTACCACATCATCTTTTTCTGTACTTTACCTAACCCCACCGTTCATTGTTTTTTGCTGGTATTGTTAAAGGTGTGTGATGTATGTAAAGTTATGCTGTGCTCACTGCTCACAGTGCTCACACAGGCTCAATGGTACTTACAAGAGCGACACTGACAATGAGCTGTAAGTGAGAAAATAAGGGGGTTGATTTATAGGGTGATTTTGTTTTGGCAATGATGAATCGTCCAATAATGGAATATAAACGATATCTGGTGTCTGATTTGGAATGCGCGAGGTTGATAATCAAACGCTATGAAAGCAAGTAGCTCCTTCTTGTAAGTTTCTGTAAAGATGCCCGAACTTTGCGGTACGAAGAAATGACACTTTTAATGCCTCACCGTTTTCAGCTGTTTGTATAGACAGCGTAGAAGCCGCAATTGTATTTAGTGGCTTCGGTTTCTTCAAGTAAACGAGACGAAGCGCGTTCGTAGATCACTATATCCTACCAAACATCATGGTTGCCTAATGCCTTGCCAAAGTTTGGTAGTGGTAATTTGGTACGAGAAACACTGCGCTAAAATAAAAAACATTCATTATTTTATTTTTTTAGAAAGGAAGATAGGAATCGGAGAAATCAGTGTTGTGGCAGGGCTGCTGCCACCATCGCGGTATTCTCTAGGGATACGGCCGCGTCACATTGGCTAAAGTAGTTAAAAAAACTTGAATGCACATTAACAATAAATAAAATGGGGAAAAGAGAAGGAAAGAATCAGTGGAGTGTGGATAACGATGTGAAGAGAAGTTGCGTACACTGACGACAACAACAATCCTCTTTTTTGGCTCTGTGCACCGCCTCCCGAAATGGGCGAACCCCTACGGTCCACGAGCTAATAAAATGTGATTTAGGTACGAATACGATGATGACAACCGTACCACTATCAAATATGAACGCTAAAACATATACGAACAAAAGTCAAACAATACAACTGTAAAAATTGTGAATGGGTTTAGGTTAGGTGGCAATCATCCTATAACTATATAGTTTATAAGGACAACGTACTGCGCAATGTGCACAATACAGATAGTTTGGCTCTCTTCTGGTTTTATTCAGTCAATCATTCTATAAAAATCTTTGGGAAAAGTCAAATTATTTGGAGTTCTGTCTTATGTAGGTACTTATTATCTGTACTTGAGAAACAGCTTTGGCTAACCGTGTAAAACGTTGAAGCGGTGATTAGCCAGAGCCAGACCTTTTGATTTTTAATTTTACCGATACTGGGCAATGTTATACACTCTCACATCAGAATCACGTTTATTTTAATCGTTATACATTTTCATTGACAGATTAGAAGTTAACTACAAACTACGATATGTGTGATTGTGAATTTTCACCGGCATCACACAGGTTAGTGCAAGTATATAGGTAGGGTTGGTTTTTATAGGCGGAGCTGCTATTGCAATGATTCTAACAATAATTACATGCGATGATAATGGTGGAGTTGCTTGATCATAACAATAATAGTCTGAAGGAAGTGAAATCACGACAGGCGAATCGCAGTAACCCACCCTTTCTCATAACAACAATATACACGCTTTTCGTGTCACAAGTAATGTGGAGCGAACTGTTATATTGCATGAATTTTGATGTGTGTGTACTCGAGTTGCACGGGGAGGAGGAGACTGTTATTGCAACTTGGAGGTATGTGAGATAAATAAATGGGACATGTAAAAGCGTTTTAGCGAAATATTCATCAACCTTTGCTTTGCTATACGAATTATTAACTTTTTATTACTATATTTTTGCAACACTGGCTAAGGTTAGGTTATCCTATGTAGTAATAGCGGTAGCAGCACTGCAGCTTGTAAATATTCA
>JAANSN010003799.1:0-17164 GCA_036850665.1 Dicranocentrus wangi | reverse complement strand
GAGAATCAATACGACTACGATGATTATGAGGAAGAGGAGTTAGTTAATTTGGAGGAAATGGACGTGTCTCGCTACTTGAACTTGAAACTGGAAGAAGAAGAAGCAGAGGAGGAGGAGGTGGAGGAGGAACCACCCCGGTTGGACGTGCCGCAACACCACTCCTGTGGCTACTGTGACATTCCCTTGATTGGTCCCAAAAGAGTTTTGTTGAGGCACATGGTATGTTGCCATACTATTGCCTACTTCTCCAGACATCAAATCTTTGTTGGAGCAACAGACGAAGAGGTCGACCTCGTAATTCAGGACCTTTCTCAAGAATGGCTTTCCCCGGATCCAGTCAAACACGATACCTTCCACTGCTCCTTCTGCAACGAGTCGGTGGTCGGCGATAAGAAGTATCACTTGCTATTGGAGCACGTGAATGTCGTGGAATGTGTTGTGCGAAACCAGCAAGTCGCAGCAAGTTCCGAAATTGTGGAGGTTTCAACCCCCGCCAAACTCAAGGACAAGGAGCGAATGCGACAGCGTATCAACGCGAAAGCTGATTTCCTCCACAGACGGGAGTATTTCAGAACCAACAATGTCCAGCCACCGTTTACCATGCCGTTTTTAATACGGCAGGCCATCATGGAGTCGGAGCCCAAGCAACTAACGGCAACTGAAATTTACAACTGGCTGATGTCCAATTTTTCCTACTTTCGAAACTCAACAAAACCTGTCAGATCGATCAGACAAAGCATTTCCGTCAACCTGGCCGCTAGCAAATGCTTTGTGCGGGTGGATCTAGGTGGAAGAGAAGGCGCTTGGAGGGTGAAAGACAGGGAGTTTTATCAACCCAATAGACGATGGTCCCATGTCAAGTATACCTCGGAAGAAAGATCCAGCTCCAACAACGTGTACATGATTAACGTCAAAAAGGAGATTTTGGAGCACGGTAAGGCAATTTAAGTTAGCTAGTCTGGTTAAATAAACTTAAAGGTTCAGGGTCCTATTGCCCTATTTTTATAATATTTTGCCATTTTTATTTATGCAAATAAATCCCAGGGGGTCCCAGCTGGCAACCAAATTCAAGTCATCAACTTCCCCCGCCGGTTTCCACTCAACAAAGCCAGAGGGCTAACACTTCAAATGAAGGGACCGGAGAAGACCATCAGCATTGGAATGTTTTAACAGCACTAGGACTGCAACTGAAGGAGAAGACGAGTGCCCCAACCAGCATCAGAAACATTGACGACTCCTTGGCATCCTCCGACCTGTTGGTGCATCTCAAGCAGGAACGAGTTGAGCTAATGGACCAGAAATTCGAAGCGGTGACATCATGGCCCTCCTCGGAAACTAGTCAATTGCCACCCAACGTCGACGAGCTTAACCGTCAAAATATCATTTCCGCATTTGAAGACAATCGACAGTACTTCCAGGTTACTAACCTCAAGCCTCCGTACTCCTACGCATTTCTAATTGGACGAGCGATAATGGAGTCCCCAGCGAAACAGCTCTCTGCAAATGAAATTGTCTGCTGGCTCCAAACTAACGTTTGCTACTACAGGCATTTGTCAGAGTCAGGACTATTGAGTAGGATTGGAAATACTCTTCGCACCAACAACGCCTTCGTGCGAGTGGTTGTGCAGGGCAGGATTGTAATCTGGGGGTTGAACTGGGAAATTTTTTACAAAACTGGATGGCTGCTTAAACCAAGTGGACAAGGGCAAGGAGTGATGGACGAGCAGGAGGAGGATTACGTCCAAGATGCAACAAGCTCAGCAGCGACGGAAATTTTAGAGGTTCCAGTTCCACTCATTTCCACATTGTACATTCAGCAGCGACAAAGCGTCATGTCCGAATTCCAGACAAAGAGGGCGTACTTCAAATCCNGCGACAAAGCGTCATGTCCGAATTCCAGACAAAGAGGGCGTACTTCAAATCCACTAACGCTAAACCGCCCTTCACCTACAACTTTCTGCTGCAGCAGGCCATATCCGAATCTCCGAAAAAACGACTGACTCCCCTGGAGATTTGCAAGTGGCTCCGGAGGAATTTCGCATACTTTCGGGTCTTGGACGAGACAGCATTGAAGAGAATTGTACAACCAAACCTAAGTCGGAGTAAGTGTTTCGTCCGTTCCAGTGCGGGCGGCCGATTGGGAGCTTGGAGGGTGAACGCACGGGAGTTTTATAATCCGCGGACGAATTGGCTGAGGAAGTCTGATTGATTAGAATATAAAAATATGCCCGTATGACTAACGGAAATATTATATTTGTTGTTCATTTTTTTTCTATTTTCAGAGTGAGTGTAAATTATTTACTGAAAGGGAGCAATCATATTTAAATACTTAAGTACATGAGGAATAAGTATTAGTTTGATAAGTAATTCCATGCCGTAATTATAATGTTTGTATTGTTTGTAATGTGCTAACATTATACATGACATGTAGTAGGTAAATACGTTTTTCAGGAAGATTATTATTACAACAGAAGGACTATCACAAAATCCTATATAACACTCATGTTTTTGTTGTTAATGTTATAAAAATCATGTTTTTACGATCCTCATCCATCATCAATCATTGCATAATTACTGTGGGTATATTTTTGTAAGATTTATATAACGATCAACAATTGAAAAACTGCATACATTTCAGAAAAGGGAATTTCATGCACATTTTGGTTTTTGCCAGAACATCCCATTTAAATGCATAATACAATACATTATTTGCTAGCTGGTGTCAGCCAAGATTTGTACCGAGACTTGAATATTAGTCAGTAGCTCGAGATTCACCACCTACTCCGCCACCTCCAGCGAAACCGAAAGTCCCTCCTCACGTTAAAATCCTTCGTGGAAAAATTGGTGTTATCAACGTCCCAGGAGGGAAGGGTAGTCCTCCTCATCCTCCACAAGATATCCCCTATTCTTCCAGCTATGCACTTTCATATTGTTCCAGAGAAAAGTAATTAATGTATGACGTTTTGTTCATCGATCTTCTCCTCTACTTACAGACAATTCATACAGTGGTGCAAAGGAGTTTCTGGATGACATCACGCTCGAGAGAAACATTAGACTCTGTAAGGGGAAGGCCGGGAAGGGTGGTGACGTGGGCTCCCAAACTGGCTATGATAATCATAATGAGGGGCAGGTGGATGGCCAAGTTGACTTGGCTGCTATGGTGTCAACAACGGTATTAAAATTTTAATTTTTTATGCATATTATTATGTTAGTGATTTGTGGTCTTTTCCGATTTGTGAATGTTATTATGTCATGTCATGATGTCGTGTTCATGCTGGTGTGGTATTTGGAGGATGGAGCAACCCAGGATGAGGACGTATGACTTGCATTGATCGTGGTGTTGAGGAGGACCGAAAGGAAGGTGTATCTACAGCCAGCTATTGTAAAAAAAATATCCTCTTTTTCATAGTTGCGATATGTTAATTAAAAATGATATAATGTGGAACTTATTTCTTGTTCAACAGATGAATCCCAGGGTGAGGTGAGGACGATGAGACTATATTGGGGTTCTGGATCAAGGAATGGATGAAAACATTCAACAAGCAGTTGAAGCCATGAATGCCACCCAGTTTCTGCAGGATCCCCAATAGAAGCATAATAATCAACACGAGAATCACTCGTCGTCCTATGAAAACAGCTTAAAATATATGAATTTCAGTTGAGGCTTAATAATCAATCAGTTCTGTACACATATATTTCTCTTTTTATCGATTTTTCAGTAATTTTTACATTATTCTTTCTTTTACTTTAAACCTACTTACATTAATGAAATGAAAGTGTCTCTTGTTGGCAATAATAAAATGATATACAGCTTTTAGTAAAAACTACATATAATATACATTTTTCAATATATATTATATTATTTATCAGTAATTATTAGCTAACGACTAACTAACATTTACATCTTCTTGAGGACATTGATTTAGTTCATGTTACACACTAATTTAAAATATTTTTTAGTAATTTTTACTCGACGGAGACGGAGTGCCTTTTTTACTACATATTATGAATACCTTTGGGAACTTTTACTTCATGTCATTTTAACAACTTTCCGTCGGAATAGTTTTTTTAAATTATTTATAATTTTCATTCACATTTCGAAACCTGTACAATATGTCCATGTCTTATATTTTAGTGGTAGCTCTTTAATTGGATTGGGGATTAGGGTAATTTAGAATTTTCTTCGATAAGGGATTTTATGGATTGGTGGACTTGGGATGAGAGTCGAGTGTTTCATCTTCATCGACACACTGTTCCAAGCATTGCTTCAGCTCTGCGTACGTTGCAATGAGCACGTTTTGTCCATCCCGAGACATTAGGCGTACCTGTTCCGAAAAAAAAACGACACAGCCCTCTCCTTTGTTACTAGTTTTGCAATTGCTCCCCCTCCCCCGAATTTGAGATGCAAGCGACACTTATCATTTTTTACAATTAAATGCTTGCCTTCTCTAAAGCACCGGCTTCCAGGCGGTTCAGAGTGTAGACTACTTGGGACATGTCCCCCAATCGGAGTTTCCCATCCGCCGCCGCCACCACTTCCACTTGGCGAAACAAATAATCCCGGAATAGCTTCAACAGATAGCGATCCCCAGTTTCTGACCATTGCGGATCCAGAAGCAGCCTACAATTAAGAAAAATCATTTTCAGTGAATTCATTCAGTTATGGAAAAAAGCGTTTGTTTTTTTGTGTGTATATAGCTATCGGTCATATTATTACACTTGACGCTCAATGATGGTGCTCATTTTGATGAGAAGACGGAACAACTTTCGACTCTCAGTTTCCTTCTTGGACACATGATACTTGATAAGCTCGGACCGGGAATTATTATTGGCACAAGAAGAATCCAGTTCCAGTTGGTCGCTAAAGCGGGCACCGATCATGGGTACGATGTCGTTGATGGAGCGGTTGGGCACTCGGCGGGGATTCATGAGGTAAACTATGAGGTTTCTCAGGTCGGAAGAGTAGCAGCGACCAATTAGCTCCAAGGAGGACACAAGATTCTGCCGCTGTCCTGCCACCAGCGAGTTGCACGCCAACCCAAGAATGAGTTTGCCCAGCGCGTTAAGGTCTTCCTGCTGATGTAAGGGCGTCATGTCGTTGGCGTTAGGGTCGTCGGGGTCTCCGTATGTGATAACGTCTAGCATTCCACAACAGTTGAGGCGGATGGAGGGACGAGTGCGCGACGTAAGTACTACTGTTGTTGGATCCAGGCAGCGTACAGCCAGGCCTGCGTTGTGAATCTTTCGGATAACTGAAGTTAGTTGGATCATGTAGGACCACAAAAGGTTCTCCGGAAGCATATTATTATCTATGAAATTAATTCAAATTCAAACAATATATTATTATTAGCTAATTTAACTTTTTGTCATTGCATATCTGAAAAAAAGAATCCCTTGATA
The DNA here is from genome assembly GCA_036850665.1 of Dicranocentrus wangi. Lineage (NCBI taxonomy): Eukaryota > Metazoa > Arthropoda > Collembola > Entomobryomorpha > Entomobryidae > Dicranocentrus > Dicranocentrus wangi. The sequence continues at coordinate 11,764 of JAANSN010003799.1, read as the reverse complement.
TCGGAGATATTTATTGCCTCCTATGCGTGTATAATACCTTGTTGTTTCAAAGGGCAGTTTTGTTGATGAATGGTTCTTGAAGGAGGAAAAAAGGGATCACCTCCTCTCATCATCACCCGCCTGTCCCCACCTCCTGCTTCCCAAGAAGGGCCTACAAAGCCATTCACTTCTTGGGGATGAGTGCGCAAATGAAAGTGGCGCTCCATCAACGTGTCAGCCGTGGCAAAATAGTCGTAGACAAAGATAAGCGCTAGCAAATATATCAATAATAAAAAATAGCACATATGTTACGTAATTATAATAGGTATATATAAAGTGAAATGCTATATTTTTATTTTAATGTAGTAGTGTTGTGAATAAAATAATTACAGTCATCTCCGAAAGCTTTAGTTGCGAAGATTTCTCTGAGTTGGACAAGGTTACAATGGTGGAGTTCCCAAGAAGGGCCTACAAAGCCATTCACTTCTTCTTGCGGATGAGTGCGCAGATGAAAGTGGCGCTCCATCAACGTGTCAGCCGTGGCAAAATAGTCGTAGACAAAGATAAGCGCTAGCAAATATATCAATAATAAAAAAATAGCACATAGGTATGTTACGTAATTATAATAGGTATAATAATATATAAAGTGAAATGCTATATTTTAATTTTAATGTAGTGTTGTGAATAAAATAATTACAGTCATCTCCGAAAGCTTTAGTTGCGAAGATTTCTCTGAGTTGGACAAGGTTACAATGGTGGAGCCCTTTCCAAGCTTCAATCCTCAGCTCTAGGCACTTTGCCGAAGGGAGTTGAAAGCCTGCACAATAGAAATTCAAAACCCCCCCAAAAAAATTAACATTGATTAATTATTCGACCTTAGAAATAGACTTACAAGTAGTAAGTCATTTCATTCGGATTTTCTGAGCTGTGATTGATAACGCACCAGTAATCCTGCGCAGACAATAGGTGAACCCATTCTTGGAATTGACAGCTTTGTAGACTGTGGAGGAATAACCAACCGAGGAGGACTTGTCATCATCATCATGATGCCCATGCCCGTTGTGGTAGCACTGTTCCAACGGACACAGCTCCTTATAATGATCCACCTGCGTGGGTACATTCTCCTGGAATACCTCCTCCTCCTCCTTCCCCTGTGCTACTAACGCCCCAGTCGCCGTGGCCGACCTCTTAAAATGCATCATATTCCAGCTTCAGCTTTTCCGGCACGTAAAAAAAATTTGGTGTGGGTGGGGGATGGGGGATGAACAATGAAATAAAAAGTTTGGTTTTTTATGCAGCAGTTTTTCTGAATTTCCAACTGAGGAATATATCCCTCCCTTCCTGCTCACCCTAGTGCCCTGCCCACCTGCACAGAAATCCAGAGAGGAGAATTCTCTTTACTTATTTTTTTGCACACTTTTTTTATCAACTTGTGTGACTTGGGAACTTAAACTGTAAAAGAGAGTAAAAACTGATGAAAATTTATTAAACTGACATTGATTGAGGCAGTAGTATTTCTTGGCTATGTTGTTTTTGCGTATTTTAATTAGTGATTGGGTGCTGTACACATTCAAAATGATATTGTGTGAGGATAACCTTTAACCTTTTATAGATTGTTGATTGTATCACTATTGATATTGATTTTACTAGGGCTTTTATATTGTTTGGTTTGGGATTTTGCTCCACTACAGTAGTGACATACTATACATATCTGTGCAAGTTTATTACCTAAGTGTGTGCTAATTATTACGTGCAAACTCACAACAATCGCATAATATCGCACTGCATATTAATTTGACTATAATAGTCATCGTAAAAGTCGTAATAATAAAGTGCACCAAAGACACAACTTTCTTCATCATCCTCTCCTCCCTCCACCTCTCTCTCTCTCCGTTTCGGTTCGCATCCAACAATGACTCTTCCAGTTTCTGCATAATATAACGAACCTAGCTAACTTTAACATACCTATTATGACATGATGACATTATGTGACCTAAGTTATAACATAGTTGAGGGACTTGCGGGAGCAACGACAAGTTGAACGTTATAATATAATATTATTGTGCATCGGCATTTATTTTTAGCATATTAGTCAATAGTCAACCCCGAATTCCAATCCAAACTGGTAAAAATTAAAAACCATTATTTTAAATGCATGATAATATGAAAATTTTTTTTACATGATATAATATTATGCATGCATAAAAATGATGCGGATGCATGGTCTCGTCTTTGTTGGACTCTTATAATTAAAGTATTACATTTTTTCTTTCTCTCTCTCTCTCTCTCTCATCTCTAATCTCGTCTCCATTCGACATAATAATACCACATAATATACATGTCGTATTCCTCCTTTCCTTCTCCTTTTTCATTTTTACTTTATCCATATTATTATATGCCCTGTGTCTGACTTGCCAACTTGCCATCCCTGTCCCTATATACTATACCACTTACGTTATTCAGGAAAAATGTGCATTTCTTTACTGTTACAACTTATACTATACTACTGCGAAGAAGATGGTAAATATACACGAGTATTCTTGCCTTTCCTTTTACTGAAATAATATTGAAAGATACAAATATATTATTCACATTTCACACAAAGCAGCCGAGCCTTCTTATTATGTTGGCTGGCATCATGTCATTCATTCACGGCATTTTCACTACGACCACGACATATTATGACTAGTGTCACCAAAACACAGAATCCAGCATTGTCATATAATATGAAAATATACGAATAATATGTGTAATGAATAGATATTATTACAATAATGTGTGTGCTTGTTGCATTGTCCCTTCCCTTTGTGGGAAGAAATGGGCCATCCATGATATGATACATGCATAAAAGTACAAAAAATATTATTATTCATTTCATAAAACGTGTAACATGAAACATGTCGTGGCATGCATGGTCGTGCGTCGTGCTCGTGGTGCTGTTATAAATGAAGTGTGTATCTTTCCTTCCTATGCTCCACCAGCCGTACCACCTCCAGGTTGAGTACTACTATTATTGTCTCACTCTCTCTGACTTCAGAAAGTGAAATACTACTGTGATTTCCATTTTTGTTTCGGTAGTTTCATTAGCAAGTTCCAGCAATTTTTTCATATTAATTTTTGTCTAAAACCGTACGTAAAAAAATGGAAAGTGTGGAGGAAACCGTGCTCCCCTCCTCCTCCTCCCCTGGCAATAATCAGTTCAGCAGATCATGCCTCTTTTGCACCGAGGAGATCACAAATGTGGAGGTGGAGATCAACAAAGAAGATCCCTCCGAAGTAGAGAAACTAGAATCCCTTAAAAATCTTTTTCGCTATATAAAGATAAAGATTAACGTGTCGAAAATATCCCTGGAGGGAATTGTTACAGGAGGAGGGGGAGGAGTGGAGGAGTTGATTGCCACAAGACTCTGCAAACAGTGCTCCTTCCTCGTCAACTTGTTTGGCGGGCTGCATCAGGATTTCCAAACGGTTCGGCTCCTCGTCAAGGGCTGCATTAACTCGCTGAGGGAGCGATTGAAGGAGAGGAGTTTAGCTCTGGAGCCGCCAGGAAATAATGATGGGGATGCGTCTAAAACAGAATTCAACTTGACATCTGAGATTTTGAAAAAATGTAAGTGCTTAAACTCGTGTTCTTAAAATTTTGCCAGCTAAAACAATGTGTAAAGTAATAAAATATTTTTCCAAAGAAGTTTAATGAATTTTGATATTTCAATCCACAGGTAAAATCAGCTTGAAATCCTGTCGAAAAGCGGAACTTCCCCGGGTCAAAGCTAACCATTCAGAATATAGTACACAGAATGAGGAAGAACCTGAAGTTAAAGAAGGAAAGGACGCCAATCCAGATGAGACTGAACAAAATGTAGAGCAGCAGAGTAAGCTAATTTTCATTACAATTTCACATAGTTGATAATAAATATTATGGATGGTTATATTGGAAAAACTTGAGCATTAAAAAAATATTTTCAGGTGATTCTTGCTCGCAAATGGACTTGACAATCGACGAGCATCAGCTTTCACAGCAGGCGCCTACACAACCAGACTTGACATCCCAGAAATGCATATACTGCGACTACGAGATCCCCATTTCTTCTGACCCAAAAAAGGTCAGTATGGATAGACATGTCCAATGTGTCCATACAATCCAGCACTTTCCTCAACTGGAAGGACTGCAAGCAACTCAAGAGGATGTGAACAATGCGGTGAAGGAGATTTGCAAAGAGAGTTTACCTTCTCTGTGCACAAAACTGCAGAGGTTCCAGTGCTCCTACTGCTTGGAGCCAAAAACTGGCGACAAAAAGTGGCACTTGATCCAGAATCACTTGGCGCAGATAATATCCCGGCTGGAAGCCGGACAAGAAGCCCCAACCCCATCCAGTGGTCACTTTGACGAGTCCCTAGTGTCCTCCGAACTTCAGGCAGTTATCAAACGGGAACCAGATCAAGAAGATTTGGCTGATGAAATGGGACAAAAAAGGGTTCCAGTTGGCAAGAAATTGGTGAAGAAACGAGTCGCCCGTCGCCACCGTCCAAATAGCACTAACAAGTCCGACTTCCAAAACAATCGGGAATACTTCAAAACGAAGATTGTCAAGCCACCATTCAGTTACGTCTTCTTGATCAAGCAAGCAATAACTGAATCCCCGGACAAGAAACTTAAAGCAACTCAGATTTACAGTTGGTTCGAAACCAACTTTTATTACTTTCGAACCTTTGCCAGGTTGAAGCCACAGATTCGACAAACACTGTCCATGAACGATTGTTTTGTGCGAGAGGATGTCGGCGGGATGGCTGGAGTGTGGAGGGTGAGGGGCAAGGACAAGAAAAAAAGTTTAACGGAAGGGGTTGCTGCTGGAGCAGGAAAAATTCCAAAGCAAGTAGAAGCCAACCAGGCAACAGCATCATCTTCCGCTTCTGTCGAAGAGGTTCCAACCGAGCAGATGGAGCAAGGCCACCACGACGGCGACGACAAATCTGAGGGAGGATTCGAAGCCAATCGGGACTACTGGAAGTCTGCCAATGTGAAGCCCGCCTTCACCTACGTTCTTCTTGTTCCAACCGAGCAGATGGAGCAAGGCCACCACGACGGCGACGACAAATCTGAGGGAGGATTCGAAGCCAATCGGGACTACTGGAAGTCTGCCAATGTGAAGCCCGCCTTCACCTACGTCCTTCTGATTAAACAAGCCATTGGCGAGTCTCCGACCAAGCAACTCAAGGCAAGCGAGATTTTTGAGTGGTTCGAGACCAACTTTTTGTACTTTAGACAGTCTCATCATCATGTTCGCAAGAAATGGCAACAAGGGGTGAGAAGTACCCTAACCGACAACAAAAAATGTTTCACTCGCGTCGAAGTTGGAGGGAGAGAGGGGGCTATTGGCGAGTCCCCAACCAAGCAACTCAAGGCAAGCGAGATTTTCGAGTGGTTCGAGACCAACTTTTTGTACTTTCGACAGTCTCATCATCATGTTCGCAAGAAATGGCAACAAGGGGTGAGAAGTACCCTAACCGACAACAAAAAATGTTTCACTCGCGTCGAAGTTGGAGGGAGAGAGGGGGCATGGAGGCTGAACCCAACAAACAGCGGGGTTTACAATTACAACTCTCGAACAACACGGGTGTCGTATCATCGGAAGAAACTCTACACGGCTGCCAGAAGGCGAAGGCAATAATAAATAATTCGTACAGAGCTTTTATATATAGCTTCTTCGCATAAAAGTGTTTGGAGGAGGTGCGGTTGAAGATAGGTTATACGCAAAAAATAATAATGTCACGCAATTATATTGATGATTTTAGTATATTTTATTTTTATTATTGTAGCAGAAAATTAATCACAAATATGTTAATGATACAATATAATGAGATACAATTACTTATTTAATTGATTTTATACATGATTTGGTATTTCTAATTATTTCTTTCCCCATTACCTGCCACGTGTCATATTTTTCTGTACAATCAATAATCCTCAAGGACGAAAAATAAAAATTACATAATATTTCAATCATACATAATCGTAATAGCTGCGAACTTTGAGATGTGATAATAATAATAATATTATGGAGCACGTTATATATTTATCCTTGACAGCAGACTAGACATATACTAAATACGAGTTGAGTTGAATTAGGTTGAATCCTGGGACCTGGGACCTCCTTCCTGGGATTCATTTACATAAATAAAAATGACAAAACATAAAAATATGACAATCCGAACGTCAACCGTTAAAAGTTAATTTAACCCGAAGAGTTAACCTATTGTACGTACCATGCTCCAAAATCTCCTTTTTGACGTTAATCAACGTATCCGTTGGCCGTGGATCTTCCTCCGGACGGAGGTATACTTGACATGGGACCATCGTCTACTTGGTTTATAAAACTCCCTGTCATTCACCCTCCAAGCGCCTTCTCTTCCACCTAGATCCACCCGTACAAAGCATTTGCTACTGGCCAGGCTGTTGTAAATGCTATTTTTGATTTTGGGTGAATTTTGGTAGTAGCAAAAATTGAACATGAGCCAATTGCCTATTTCCTTTGCCGTTAGTTGCTTGGCCTCAGACTCCGTGATGGCCTGCCGTATTAAAAACGGCATGGTAAACGGTTGTCGGACATTGTTGATTCTGAAATATTCCCGTTTGCGGAGGAAATCTACTTTCGCGAGGATACGCTGACGGATCCGCTTCCGTTCCTTGAGCTTGGCTCGAGCTGAAACCCCCACAATTTCGGAAGGCAATGTGGCTCGCCCGCTTTGCACGACGCATTCAACGAAATCGTCGTGTTCGAGGAGGAGGTGGAACTTTTTGTCGCCGACCACAGGCTCATGGCAGAAGGAGCAGTGAAAGGTGTCGGGGTTTTTTGGATCCGGGGAAAGCCACTCCTGGCAAAGGTCCTGCACTGCGAGGTCGACCTCTTCGTCCGTTGCTTCAACAAATCTTTGCTGCTTTGCAAAGAAGGCGACAGTATGACAACAGACCACGTGCCGTAGTAAAGCCCTTGCTGACCCAAGCCAGGGGATGTGGCAGTGGTCACAGGTGTATCGTTGCCCCACGTAAATCTTTTCTGGTGGCCCTTCCTCCTCTTCTTCCTCTTCCTCGCCCACTTCCAGCTTCACGTCGACAAAGGACAAAATGTCCATCTCACAAACTGCGTCCATCAAGGAATTGAAGGTCAAGTCAGTCACTACAAAAAAAACACTTTCAACTTTCAAAAAACTTTCATATTATTTTAACGACATAGGATCAGCATCGCATATAGAACCTTAAATTATATATTACACCTAGTCAATATATATTATTGAATTGAATCTCTATAATTCCTACCTGGTTACAACTTGGATGGAATCACGATGACGACCAGACCAACGATGAACAACTGTTGACGATGACAATTGGAGTCTGTGCTGGCGCTGGAACTGACCGGCACCCGTTGTTTCCTTAAACTTTACAATAACGATTAACGATGATGATGATGATGGGGATGGATTGGTCGGCTCGAAAACAAATATTATGACAAAAAAAATTATTGAAAACTCTGACAGGAGGAGGATGAGTACGCAACTGCTCTGCTGTGCTGGACGGATGACGGAACGGAATGACAGATGACGGAAGAGTGGGATTTGGTTGGATCATTCAGAAAATGAATGTGACGGACGGGGGATGATTTTTGTTTACAAAACGAAAAAAATGGTTGCGTCGCGTTGCGTGTAATTAAAATGAATGAATAATCCTTTTCAAAAAACAAAGAGACGTCAAAAGATCCAAAAAAATTAAATGTTCGGCCTGTAGATCAGAGAAATAAGAGCTTTTTTGTGAGAAAGAAATCACTCTCTCTGTAAGAATAAACAAAATGCAATGTAAAAGCAAAAATGCAAAAAAAAAAAATATCTCACACGACCAGAGAGATCTGGCTCATAAGTGAGAGTGTTCATCAAGCTAGATATTATTATGCCCCGTCCGTACCCGTGCATGAAAAGTCGTTGGGAATATGGGAATGTGGAATGCTGAGCGTGAGGCCCTGACCGTTGCGCTGTTTTTTGTGCAGATATTATTATTGGTTGTGTTTTGTGTTGTGTGAGCTTGAGCTGTGAAAAAAAAGAGACAGAATTGACAGATTTTGTGAGTTTTTTATTGCAGATTTTAGTGCTGCTGCTCGTGCTCCTGTGCTTCACAAATAATAAGACATGACGTCAATTATTTTCGTGGTCAAACAGAGTCGCCATCAGTCAATTTAGTGACGTGACATAAGTCAATTTTAAATATCCACCTTTGAGGATTGATTATGATTGGTGATTATTGGACCCATGAATGATATACATATTATGATGAATTCCCATGCAGGAGGAGTCACCTTCGAGAGCCAAAAGAATCCGAGAAGGAGTGCTGAAAAGAATATTATGAAAAGGAGGATTTTGAATCTGAATCTAAGCAAAAATGGTATGGTGGTGGAGATGGAATGAAAAAAATGTTTGTTGATGCTGTAGCTGCTGCACACAAAATCGAGAAGAGTTCAGTGCCCGACTCAAAATGTTTTATACCTAACAAATAAAAGCAAAAAATGTTTCGATTGATGCTGAATTTTCGTAAGTTTTATTCTGAATTTAATTTCTATTGATGCATTTAATAATATGATGGTTTTTTGCTTGTTTGTTTTCAATGCCTAATTATGCCTATGATAATGTACTACATATTGCCTAACTTAAAAATATACGGATATTGCAATCCGTGGGATACGGGTACGGGTAACTTGATTCCTCCGCTTTCGGATTCCGTATATGTATATATAACTAAAAATAAATAACTATTATTCCGATTTAAAGATGGTGAATGCGAGAAGCCAAAACGGATCTGAAATAATGTTATCCAGTGGGACTAGTAACTTTTTTTTTTAATTATTGATTATACCATTTCTTACTCCATACCATTCACTGTATCCCCTTCTCCATGCATTGCATTGAAAGATCCTCCGTCTCCGTCCTTCCTCCTCTCTATCCTACATAAAATATTATGTACTTACCTAGTTAGGTTGGTTATGAAATCCATTTCAAACCTGCATTTCTTTTTGCATTTTCCAGTGAGCGTCGTCCTGTATTATTACAAAACATGCTCGTAGAAATGTCATTTTTTTGTCACACGACATGCAAAATATTACGACCTTTGCGCATTCCCATTTTGAAATAGCGAATAATAATATTATGCATTAGAACAGCCAGCCAAGCCGTGAGGCTTTTAAGCAACGTCTCCAAAAGAATTGTGAAGTCATTGTCGTTTTTGCTTTCGGTCGTGGCAGAACACTAGAGCTATTTCTTCATTCTTGAACGAATTGCCGAATTTTTAAAACTTTGTTGGGAAACATATAACTGAGGTCAAAAGGTCGGAGTCAAATTAATTTTTTTGGTACAGAATATATATTATTTTTAAAATACAGGAAATATCAAATTCAACTTGCAATTTGTTGTTGAATTTAAAAGTTTTTAACAGGATTTCCAGTGACTATAAAAATCCTTGTCTGTTTCTTATGTTCTTTTTGCAGAAATCTAATTTTCAGTAATCCGAGATGGCAGATAAGCAGCAGGAATCCAAGGAGACCGAGCCTGACTATTCTGGGATGATGATGAGTATGAGTACACGTCAAACTAGTACCACCGCTGGGACAAGTTCCAGTTCTGGATGGGTTCGAAATAGGAACCGACGAGGGGATCCATTTCGGTCCAGTGACGCCCTTTCCTCCGCTCCGACACTGTACTCCGGACCTGACGTGAACACGGACAGTCATGCTGACGACGGAGAAGTCAGGGGTCCAGGTGGTCGGGGAAGAGGACGACGACGTTGGGATGAGCGTGAAGGTGAATGGATGAATTATGGAGGTAGGATGATGATGACCCGCGACTCTGAACCAGAAGACATCCCACCTCCACATGTGGAGGAGGAAGAGGAGGAGAAGGATAAGAAACCGGAAATGAAATTCAAGGGGAAAAAGAAGAAGAGCTCAGCACTCCCTTCAATCCAGCTTCCAGAAGGGACTCATTTCTACACAGACCGCGATCAGCTTCCAGAACGAGCAAGAAATTATGTGCCACCAGTGGAACCACCAGAAGATCAACATCAAGGAGGGCAAGGAGACCCTCCATCACACGTGCATCAGCAATCCCCCACTTTGGAAGAGGTCAACGCAGGAATGCCTCCACAGGATGATGAGTATGAGTATCCCTTCGGCGGTGGAATCGTGTACGTCGAGAGAGCTCCAAGCACACTTCGATTTGGAGATTACAAAAATTTCACTTAATGGCAATTTCTTTTAAAATGATGAACTAAAATTGCTCAGGTGGTGTAGTAGGAAAAGCTAAGAGAAAATATTAATTAGATGTAGTTAATTTTAAGTGTTTGATGAACTATTTTCAATTTTATATATTGTTATATTAAGCAAATGGAAACCTAATTATAAAAATAGAATAACCCTTAAGGGTCTCGATCTATGATTTAAAAAATAAGAATCTGAATTTTTTATTTTTTTATTACAATTTTTGGATTTGAAGTTATTTTTTTAAAGATTTTGAATCTCTCATTCGGCGAGCATGTCATGTGTGTATTTGCTTGGAATTCTGACGTGCACATCTCATCATTATTGATCATCATGAAGAAACTGTGAATGAAAATTCATTATGGTGTATGGATATTCTCATATGATAATTATATATTATCAATGTGAAGGTTGAAGGTCCTCCTGTTTCCATTTCCTCTGGCCCATGCATATAGTCATATTATCTAGGGTAGAGGTTAGTGTCTTCCTGGAGGGGAAAGATGTACGTACGTGTTATATCTGCCCAACATAATTAATTAGTAATTACTAATTAGGTAATTAGAGTAAATAGTAAATTGTATTGTCATATTATCTAGGGTAGAGGTTAGTGTGTTCCTGGAGGGGAGAGATGTACGTACGTGTTATATCTGCCCAACATAATTAGTAATTACTAATTAGGTAATTAGAGTAAATAGTAATAAAATTGTTCATGCCACAGCAGTATCAAAATTGTGGGCAAGGTCAAGTCAATGGTGCACGTTTGCGAGTGATAAGTGGAGAGTGAGTGGTTAGTTGACTTGACTGGGGCATTGTGATATTCTGCTATTGCTTTACATATAAAACTCTGAACTATTTTATCAATTTACACTTTTGAGTTCTAATATTTTTCCTATCAATCTCTAGTTTTGTCGTGTTCCTAATCCTGAAATGTTATGGTGTTCCAAAGTTCCAATCCAAGTTCCAACGCTTCCATGTTCACATGATGGCCTATGATCCTGAGAGGAATGCAAATGATTTTTGACATATTGGACTGCATTCAAAATTGTCGAAAATATGTGAATGACTTCAGTCCACTACTCATATAAGCATATTATTATATACTTTACAAACTAATTGTAAGAAAAAAAACAAGGTTTTGATTGCTGTTGCATTTTGTAATATATATCTCCTATGAATTGAATTTTTATTGTCAGTTGTTGGCTGTTGGATTTATATTAAGGGTTTTTTTTAATAGATTTTTTGTTTTCATAAAGTTGAAAGAATGTATATTGTCTTACTCAAGGTTTGTTAGATATTAAATAATACAGATATATGTCAAACAATCCTACTCCTCCAACATTCTGCCGGAGCGTCAATATATGAAGTCAATCAATATCAAGAATACGAACATTATTAGTACTTTGCAATATACGTATATACTAAACATTAGTCCACCTTCCAAACCCAAAATTAGTTGGAAAAACATCACCACCACTGGAACCAGTTGCTGTATC